>CM038468.1:53060201-53310119 GCA_021464415.1 Lonicera japonica | reverse complement strand
AGTTTGACGTATTTCATAATCATCAATGGTGGTGCGGGCATTATTACTTGGTTGCTCAACTGTTTCATAGTTTCCAAGCTTCTAACTTTCTGTTATAACTTCTGCACAATAACTTGTGTACAATTATTGAACTGCTTTTTGGTTCACTAGAAAGTTAAAGTAACATGGCAAATGAGCAGGTAGACCAGTTGGGCACCCAAAGCAGGTTGTGGATTCATTCGTTAGGGTTGGATTTGGTCCAAACCCGAAATGGGCAGGGTTTGGGTGGCTTTGACTTTAGTGGAGCCATGTCGACCTTTTCTTTTCTGTTTTCCTTTAACAAACTTCCCATATCTACCAAAATTTTCTCTCTCCATACTGCTTGCAGGAAAGTGGAAGCAATACGATAACTAAAATAAGTAACATAAATCCATCTACTGCCTAAATAATAAATTTTTTAGCTTTAGGGTTTTATTAGTTTTTCTTTTTATCCATGATAAGTGGTAACATACTAACATGTTCCGCTTGCTTAATCTGCAATTCTGCAAGGGTTTAATTTTGTAGTTTTAGCGATGAGAGTGCCTCGTTTGATATTGCAGGTCTTTCCTTTGTGGTGATCAACTGGCTTGTATATATATGGCTACTGCTTCTACTACTACTTTACAAGATCAGCTATGGACGGTCTAATGCAAACCTTTTCTTTTTTGCGAATATGGGTTGCATCTGCTATGGCGTCTTTCTCATGCTAGGGACTGTTGGTTTCGTGCCTCTTTACTCTTGTTGTTCGTCACTTATATGGCTCTATCAAGTGCGAGTAGTGGCCTCGTTCATTGTGGTAAATATTTTTCCTTCCATCATTTTTGTTACATAAAAACATACTCATGGAAAGTGCTTAAAAGAGCAAGGAAATTGCGTCTCAATGCTCAGGAAATTGATATGAGGATCCTTTTTGAGTTTTTGGTGATCTGTGTAGTACTAGACTTGATGAGCAATGCTCATGTATGTTTGGCTCTCTGACAGTTTTTAATGTTATATGAGCATTTTTTATGTGCTTGAGCTGAAACAACCGCGAATGGATATAGAAACAAATTGACTCCCAGTTATCTGTTAGATTTTTTTTTAATCCATTCTTTGATGCTTATGTATTTGTACGTTTATATAGGTGTCAATTATCAGCGCATGAGTTGGTGGTTTGCAAGTCATATTCAAGACATAAGTTATCTTTTGAAACGCATTATTTATCTGCAATGGTACTTTTTTCTATTGTCCCTCTTCCATTTGTGTCATCCCTTGTCTTCATCTTAGGGATTGTGAATGCGAGAAGAAAACGAAAGTAGGCACTCTGCCTAGCTATCTGAGTTGATGGTACTATCCACTTTCGTCTGGACTAAAGTAATTCGGCCTGTAAATGAGCTCAAGTTGACACGAAAAATGAATCTTCTTTTTTCAAAAAAAATATGCACGAGGAAAGAATGGGAATCGCTAGCAAGGTTAAAATTGTGTGTGCAATCACCAAGCCACTAAACATTTGTGTTTTATTTTTTTGACTAAATTTCCTATATGTGTGAATCGTACACCCATCACATGTGTAAAGTAAATCAGTTATACCACATGATCTGGGACAACGGCTATTACTTGATTCTTTGCTCAAAACAGGCAACATTAGTTAGCTTTATAAATGATATATATCAGATAAGAAAATAAAAAGCGAATGTTAACTGCATGCGGTAACTTGGGGCCAGCGTGACTTTATAAACTTGAAAGGTGAATTTATTCATTTATAAATTTATTTATTTTCTGCTCGAATCCTTTGCTCCTCTCCTCCCACTGATGCTAGTTTTTGAATAGTATAACAGCTCATAACAAACAAGGCTAAATTAGTGTAGCTCTTCCTAGGAATGGTAAGGGAAGGGAAAAAAGAAAGAACAGTGGTCCGTAGAGAGTGTTTTCAGTGTCAAGGGTACTAGTGGCATAGGCTACTCCCTAATGGTAGGGCTGTCAATTTTAAAAACGAAATGAAATTAATTCCAGCATATGTGTTTGTATTTAGAATTATTAACATGAAGTTGTTTTGTGTTTAAATTTTAAAACGAAATTGACACAAAATTAAAGTTATATCGTGTTAATCGTGTCTAGATTCCATTCCCATTTATATTATAACGTGTTTATTAAGACCCAAAAATTATAATCGTGTATGTCATGTTTTGTAAAAATAACACGAGTTTGTGTTGTATCGTATCGTAAATCTAAAAACACGAATTATCACTCTTGTTAAACTTTTGAATTGCCTCTTTTACCCCTACAGTCTATTTTTTTATTAAAAAATATGTTTCAAGATGATTCAAACTTGGAACATTTAATAAAGTAATTTACTACTTGACCACTAAATTATTTCACATTTTTTTTTATATCTTCATTTGAATTAAATATATCTGAATAATATACATATTTTGTGTATCTAATACTAATATATTACGTAGGAAGTCCGTAATAAGTTTTCTCTCTCCTAATTTTTACTTAATTACGGTCCTTCCTCTCATTATAATCTTCTCTACTATATTCATTAGTGCCTTCTCCCCGTCCTCCTCTATAATTTCTCCGCATCCTTCTCTTCTTCTCTGATCTATCTCCTCTTTCTCCGTCTTAATTCATATCTATTATCTATATCATATGTTAATTAATTATATTAATCGAATAATAAACATCATACAATCTTACTCTATTAATCATATATTATCTACTATTTAATTGCTATTATAATTGCCGTATAATAACACATTTAATACCAATACACTATCTCTTATTAATTTCTATAATAATTCCATAATTATCTATATTATTTATTATTATATTATAATAAAATAATAATTAATTAAAATCTAGGGATTGTAATAATAATATTTAGTGATAAATAATTTTTATTATGAAATATTTATTTACTTATTTTTAAAAAAATTTCATTTTTCATATTGACATCTATACTTAGTATATATTAGTATAATGGAAGGAACAAAAAGAGGTTGCCCTATTTATTGTACTCTTTAATGTTTCTTCTTTATTTTTCTTTTTTGAAATTATCTTTTTAAGCATGAACTGAATTATTATTATATATTATTATTATTATTATTATTTATTATTATTATTATTAGCAAAAATGCATCATTTTACCCGCGTTATTTTGAGCTTTCACTGTTTTTTATTATTTGAATTGTGTGTTTTTTATTGTATAGTTTTTTTATTTTTTATGGTTTTGTAGTGTTTTTTTTTTTTTTTTATTTATTACATAATTTTTTTTTTTTTATAATTTAATTTAACATCCCGTGTATCGCACGAGTTTGTAACTAGTGTGATTAGTATATCTAAATAAGCACTCTACCAGAGGGCCTAGTTTTATGTGTGCATTACCTCCCTAAAACCCCATATTTATAGGCCCAGTATGATAAATAAACCCAATACAAATTCCAATAGTCTTTCTTCTTCACTTTTTAACAACATACTAATTTTAGCTTCATTTATTTATTTATTTAATTTTGTACAGAGCTTCATCTATTACACCGTGATTTTTTTTAAAGTCAATACGTCGTTCAGCTTCAACAGCCAACCAAACGAACAAACGACGTCCTTCCTTCCTATTAGAGAATCGTCTACTGAACACTGGTTGGTTGACTCTCTATTTCCACTTCAATTTTCTTCATTCATTCATTCCTTCCTTATTATTATTATTATTATATATCTAATCTAATGTGTTGTTTCAATTGCTTGATTTGTTGTGAATGATAGTATGTACGGAACTTCCTATGAATTCAATGCCTTTCCCCTTACTCTCTCGTTCTTCAATTAACGTTATGTATTTAACTGTCTCTAGGTATCACTTTGGTTACTTTTTTTTTACTTGTTTCTACTTTGATTGCCTGTGTTCGCCTGGTAATTTATTTGTTAATTAACAGAACTCTATGACTGCATAGAAGCAATTCTAAGTTAACTAATTAATTAACACACTTTTCACTCCCATTCTCCCCTCCTTTTGTTTTGTTGATACTCATTGCTGTTAGATTTTGATTTAGGCATTGATACTGGCAGCTTTCGAATTTGATATTTCTTCGCTGTCTTCTGAATAACTTAAGAAGAAAAAGTAATGTAATTTGGTGAAATAGACTGCTAATTAACCTACCCCTAGCTGGTCTTGTAAATAAGAGGATTAGCAGCTTGTCACCTAGGGTAAGATACTAAGATGAGCACGAGCATCCCATTGGGGATGCTAGAGTGAAAATGTCAAAGAATGTAAATAACCACAATGACACACTTTGTTTTGAACCTCTGAGATATATCTTGCACGTATTGTAATGGTCTTTCTTTCCTTTTTGGGATGTCTTAAATTTAGATTTCCGTTTCTTTTTGTGACATAATCAATGTAACAAATCAATCCCGTGATATGATTTATGTTTTGTTCTTCACTGATTGCATTGAAGGTAGTGATTTTCTTAATAATTGGGGAGAAAGTCAAATGTTTGTTGCATCACTCTCCTCTGTTTGCAAAAGCTCTTGAAGATTTGAGTAATATGCATGTATTGGACTTAAAAGTTTGAAAACTTCAAGATCTTATGATGTATTTTTGAACAAGGGATTAATAAAGAAAAGAAGGCCGGACCTCTTCAAAATGTTTGCTATATATGACAATGCTACGGACTAAATTCTATTTCTTGTTCTACACTTATCACTATATTGCTTGGATATCTTTAATGCATTTTGTTTGATTCTCTGTGTTGTGGATATCTTCAATTCATTATATTTGATTCTCTCCGTGTTGTCAAAAGCTGAGGAGAATGCCAGAATATTGGGTTCTTTCTTTTGCTGTTCTAATTATGTATTACGCAAGTCAAGTGAGGTCAGATACCCCAATCATCGGTATAAAGCAGGAGATCCAGTCCCTCTCTATGTCAACAAGGTTGGCCCATATCGCAATCCAAGGTAAAAGTAAAACGCTCTTCTTTCTTGTTAATATTTCTTCCAAACATTATTTGTAAGTACTGTTTTCATTGATGACCGATTTGCATCAATTGTTTTTTTCTCCTTCTTGGAGGATTTCTGTTTTGGGTTTCTCGAGATTTTAATTGCCGTGAGATTTTACTTCTTTGCTTTTGGGAATAATTTAACAACTCATTTTTGGTTCAAGTTTTTGTCTCAAGGAAAAGACTTATGTTTTAGATTACTAATTGGCTTTCCCCCTTTTATATACTATTCCAGTGAAACATACGCCTATTTCGATCTTCCCTTCTGTTCACCAGGTTTTCAACTTCAAAACACATCTGAATGTTTTGCTTTTTAATCTTCATTTTTCAAATTAATTATTGTTGCGTTGATCCAATTGCAGATCCTGTGAAAGAGAAGAGACTTTCTCTAGGTGAGACGCTGAATGGAGATCGTCTTGCTTCTGCTCTATATAAGGTTGAGTTCCTCGTTGAGAAAGTCTCCCAAGTTTTGTGTAGAAGGAAACTGACAAGGGAAGAAGTTTCTGTGTTCCGAAGTGTAATAGCAAAGGACTATTATTACGAAATGTACTTTGATGAGTTACCTATTTGGGGTTTTATTGGACAGGCTGAGCAACAGCAAGGAACTGACACTAACAAGTTCAGATATTTCATCAATAATAATATTCAGTTTGAGATTCATTATAATGAAGACCGTGTGATTAAAGTCAGTATACTATCACTTATGAAAGACAACATAGACATAACAGAAAACATGGAAGTTGACATCGAGTTCATTTACAGTGTCGTATGGAAGAAAACGAACAGCACATTTGAGAAAAGAATGGACACATACAAATTGTCGTCTTTTGTTGTCATATCACCTGAAGATCCATCGGTCCTCAATTACAAACTCATTTGCTACAGTTCTTGTTCTAATTGGTGCCTAGTTATGTTTTACGTGCTAGTTCTTAAGAAAGATATTTCTAAGTAAGAAATTTATGTAACTGAGTCTCTTCATAGATCTTTCTGTTTATTGCTATGAATTTGTCTATTTTTTTCCATTCTCCACAGGTATTCAAATGATAATGAATTAGGTGATAACCAAGAAGAGACGGGTTGGAAATACATCCATGGCGATGTATTTCGTTACCCAAAGCACAAGTCCTTGTTTGCTGCTGCTCTTGGTTCTGGCACCCATTTGTTGACACTGTGAGTAATTACTCTGTAATATATATTTATACTAGGATATGCCCGTGCCATCCGGCACGGCGTACCAAATTTTTTTTTATCAAAGATGTTTAGGATGCATCATTTAAATTAAGATGCATTCGAAAAACTTACACGTAAAAGAATGAAATTCAAAGAATTTTTTCATTGTAATATTTTTTATTGGATGTGATTTTAAAAAAAGTACATGATTTAATTTAATATTTTGCTATAAAAAATTTCTAAAGATATATTCACTTGGGTGTAACAAAATTGGCAAGAGGATCGACTTCTCGACCACCAGAGCTTGAGCCTCGGAAACTCTAATTATGTTTTTCGTTCTTTCAAAGTTAATGTCAATGGGTGTATTGATATATGGTTTGTAATTACTAAAGATTAAGATTATGATTGGAATAGTAATTCTAATAAATTCATTATATGTAATTCTTATTAGAAAATATATTTTTTTTACATAATTTTATAGTCACAATGGATCTTGTTATATAAATCTCAATAAGTATGTTTAAAATATATAATTTTTATTAAATTTTAAAATTTGGCTTAAAAGTTATTATATTTTCAAAGTTTTCTAAAAATGTGAGGAGAGAAAAAGTTGATGTGGTTGAGTGTGTATGCTTGTGTGTGGTATTATATATCATTCTATGTGTATGTTTTTATTGAATAGTGGAGATTGTGTAAAACCAAAAGAATCTAATGGAATGAATTGATTCTTAAGATAAATCACATCGTGTGGTTAAAACAAAAGATAACTTTTTGAAACTTCATCTAGACCCTTAATTGAATTGATTTGTTGAATTGTTCTTGGTCAAAAAAACCTTTCCTTATTATATAGATAATTAAATATGCATACACATATATATCAAATCTGTTATGGTCAGAAATGTAAAGCTCTCAATGTAGCCTGTCGCAAATTATTACGTTTATGTAGTAACAACTGTCTTTTTGTATTTGCAGTACGGTATTGATCATAATACTAGGCATCGTGGGACTTTTTTATCCCTACAACCGTGGGCTTTTTATGACTGCAGTGGTTATCATATATGCACTTACATCTTGGGTTGCAGGATATGTGGCAGTTTCTTTCTATTATCAGCTTGAAGGAACCAATTGGGTATGTGCTGATTTAATCTAATAGTACGTCGGCATGGTTGAAAACTTCTCACCTAGGTAAAAAAAGAAATGAAAATATTTTCACCTATCCAGGGTATGTAAATTTTCTAGTCGTATAAAATTATGAAGAAATGCACTCAATATAATTATGCAGTTTAACTAAAAATGTTGGACAAATTCCAATGGCAGGTAGGTGAAATATATTTTACGCTTTTGGTATTCACCCAGAATCTAGTGGACCTAATTTCACTTATTTGTTCCAGAATCTCGTGGTCCGAAAACAGGCCTTGCGAACGAATAAAGTCCTTCCGTTTTTGGCTTGACAGGTGTGGAATCTATTGCTTAATGGAGGGCTTTTTTGCGGGCCTCTGTTCGTCACATTTTTTTCCCTTAATACTGTTGCCAACGCATACAGAGCAACTGCAGCATTGCCCTTGGCTAAAATTGTCATTATATTCCTTATTTGGGCAATTTTAGCATCACCATTGCTGTTCTTAGGAGGGATTTATGGAAAATACAGCAAGTTCGAGTTCCAAGCTCCATGTCGGACCAATAATATTCCTAGAGAGATTCCACCGCTGCATTGGTGTAGGGGTATAATTCCTCAGATGGTGTTGGCGGGATTCTACCTTTCAGTGTTATGTACTTGGAGCTTTACTACATATTTGCCAGTGCATGGGGTTTCAGGGTTTACACCATATATAGCATCTTGTTTGTGGTCTTCACTGTTCTTCTGGTCGTAACTGCTCTCGTGAGCGTGGCTTTGACATACTTTCAGCTTGCTGCTGAAGATCATCAATGGTGGTGGAGGTGCAGTTGTTATAATAATTCATCGCTTTTACTTTTTACTCAACTGTTTCATAGATTTTATGCTTAAGACTTTCTATGATATCAACTTTTGACACAATAGCTTGTATACAACTGCTGAACTATTTTAGTTCATTAGACAGCTAAGAACCTGGCAAATGGGCGGGTGGGCCAGGTTGGGCAAGCAAAAGGGAGCTGCAGGTTCATTCTGGTTGGGCTGGATTTGGTCCAAAACCCGAAATCGGCAAGGTTTGGCCGATTTTGACATCTGTTGAGCCATGTCAAACTTCTTTCTTCTTTTCTTTTCCCCCTTTAACAAACTTTTCATTCTACCAAAAATTTATCTGTCCATATTGCTCACTAGAAAGTGGAAACAATACCATAACTAAAATAAATTCCATAAATAATAAATTCATGAATTCCAACACATCACTTTATTAGCTTAGGGTTTTATTATTTTTCTTTTTAGCCATGATAAGTGGTAACCTGCTCCATTTGCTTAATCCGTGGAGGTGTAATTCTATCATTTTAGTAATGAGTGTGCTTCATTTGATATTGCAGGTCTTTTCTTTGTGGTGGATCAACTGGCTTGTATATGTATGGCTACTGCGTCTACTACTACTTTACACAATCGGCTATGGATGGTCTCATGCAAACCTCTTTCTTTTTTGGTATATGGGTTGCATCTGCTACGGCGTCTTTCTCATGCTAGGGACTGTTGGTTTCCGTGCCTCTTTGCTCTTTGTTCGTTACTTATATGGCTCTATCAAGTGCGATTAGTGGTCTCATTCTTTGTGGTAGTACTTTTTCCTTTCCTCAATTTGTTACATAAACATATTTATAGAAAGTGCTCAAGTGAAGCAAGGAAGTTGCGTCTCTAGGTTTAGGAAATTGATATGGGGACTGTTTTTGCGTTTTCAGTGATTTATAGTACTAGACTTGATGAGCAATGTCGCGTATATTTGGCACTAGAACGGTTTTTTAATGTTATGTGAGCATCTGTGATGTGCTTGAACTGAAATAACCTTGAATGGATATATAACAAAATAGACTCGCAATTATCTGTTTAATTTGTTTTTTATTCCCGTCTTTGATGCTTTTGTATTTGTGTGTTTATATATCAGCGCAGGAGTTGCTGGTATGCAAGTCATATACAAGACATAAGTTATATTTTGAAATGCGCAAGTTATCTCCAATGGTTTTTTTTTCTATTGCCAGTTCTTTCATTTTGGAACCCAATACCTTCATCTTGGTTATGGCAAGTGCCATAAGAAACTAAAATAGTTAAAAATAGAGGAAAACAAACTCTAATAAAAATAAAAGTAGGCACTGTCCTCTGTTGAGAGTATGATATACATTATTGGCCCACTTTTTAATAGCTTATGCTTTTGGAAGATATCGTTTCTAACTTGATATCAGATCTCAAGTTCTGCAAGGTCTCATCTTTGTTATTCTTCTTATTGTGACTTATTTCATTACCGTTGCTTTGACCTACTTTCAACTTGTTGCTAAAGACCGTGGATGGTGTTGGAGGTATGTAAGTTTCTTGTTTTACGGTCTTGGTGAGCTTTATTAAATAACTAGGGTATATCCGTGTCATCTGGCACGATGAAATAAACAAAATCTAATAATAGGATAAAAAAAAATAACATGTGACGAATTTAAATCGACAAAATCAATCAGTCTATTTTGAGCCCATTGTCTAGTATAGTTTAACGTTGTGAACAACTAAAACATCAGTTCAATAAATCTTCATGCTGAAAAAACTAAAAGTATATCGGATTGAACTAACTTATTTTAAATTTTTTAAAGAGTCTTTTAATCATAATCCAATTGCGTAATGACAAAATCAACCAGTCTATTTTGAGCCCATTGTCTAGTCTAGTCTAACATTATAAACAACTGAAACATAAGTTTAATATATCTTCATGCTTAAAAAACTAAAAATATACCGGATTGGACCGACTTGTTTTTAATTTTTTAAAGAGTCTTTTAATCATAATTCAACCACGTAATGTACGTCCTATAAATGACAGATTAAGATGACCAATAATGTACGAATACATAATGTATGTCCATAAAAGTTACACAATAATTTTTCTTGATTTTTTTTGCATAATTATATAGTCATGATGGATTTTGTTTAATTGATCTTGATTAGTAGATTTTAAATATTAATTTTTAAAAATTTTTGAATTTTTTATTTTAAGTTATGGCATTTTTAATGTAGACAAAATTATTAGTATGTGAGAATTTATTATGTGTAAATTATTGGTGTGAGTGTTTTAACTTTGATGTGACATTTTGATGTGTGTATAAAACTCATTCAATGGTATATAACTAATGCACACTATAACATGTATATTTTTAAACATTAGATTCTTATACTTTTTGGAGAAAAAATTTAGTCAAAGATGGTGTTTTATAATATAGATTCATTTTTTACGGGTCAATACTGCTTGCTAATCTGTGTATTTGTATTTGGGACAGACCTTTTATTTGGGTGGATCAACTGGTATATTTTTCTGCAGTTGCTGCATCTATTACTGCTATGCACGATCAGATATGTCTGGTTTTTTGCAAATCTCATTTTTCTTTGGATACATGGCATGCATCTGCTATGGCTTCTTTCTTATGCTCGGAACTGTAGGTTTCCTTGCCATGTTACTCGTTACTGCATCTATTACCATGGCATGCCTGTGCTATGGCTTCTTTCTTATGCTCGGAACTGTTGGTTTCCTTGCCACTTAGTTGTTTGCAGGGGTGGCCCTGGGGCAAGACAGGCAGGGCGATCGCCCAATTTTTTTTATATATGTATATGTATATAATATATATATATATATGTGTGTGTGTGTGTGTGATATATAAAAATATTAAATAACAAAAATCTCTTTCCAAATATAATTATTTAATAAGGTAAGTTTCTAAGAATACTTCCTAGAATTTATAAATGTAGAAGATACATCTAGACTTGGGCTTTTCAATAAATTGCAAGATGTATTTAAATATCTTGATCTAGATATATTAATAACGTGAGGAACAAGGTTATGATAACGGTTCCAATATGAAAGATAAACATCAAGATCTTCAAAAAAGATTTCTTGAAATAAATCCTAGAGCGTTTTACATGCCGTGTGGTTCATATTACCTTAATTTAACAATAATTTCAGTTAACTTTAAAATCGTTGTCTATTACACGTTGGGAAAACTATATTGTATATGTTAAATCAATAAAATCTCAAACTTCCCAAATAAGAAATGCTTTGCTTAAATTAGCTGAAATTAATAAAGATACGAAATTGAGTAAGGATGCTGGAAGTTTAGCATCAGGAGAACTTTCTAGTTTTGAATTTATTTTAACCTTAATAAATTGGTATGATGTTCTCGACAAGATTAACTTGGTTAGTAAAAAATTACAATTTGAAAATATGCATATTAATGTTGTTGTGAAATAATTGAATGGACTTGTTTTATATTTTGAAAAATATAGGGAAAATGGATTTACTTGCCATGATTAGTGCTAAAGAAATTACTAATAATATGGAAATTGAGCCTGTATTTCCTAAAAAGCGTCATACTTGTAGAAAGAAGCATTTTTGATGAAATTTTGAATATTGATAGGGAAGAACAATCAATAGAAGAATCATTTAGAACTGATTGCTTTCTTGTTATAGTGGATATGGCTATTTCTCAATTAAAAGTAGGTTTGAACAATTGCAATTTTTTCAATCTATGTTTAGATTCTTGTTTGATATAGCAAAGTTCGTTTCATTAGATGATGATGAATTAAAAAGATCTTGAACGCATGAATCTTGAAAATACTTTAAAAGTTTATTATGTTTCTAATGTTAATGGAAAGTGCTTATGTTCAGAATTACAAATATTGCAATTAATGTTACCAAGTGAATCATATGAAACAAATGAACTATGGACATCCATTCTCATTATAGAGTTTGCAAAAGATATGAATATGTTTCCTCATATGATGCTTGCTTATAAACTATTATTGACTTTGCCTGTGACTATAGCACTTGCAGAAATGAGTTTCTCCAAATTGAAATTGTTAAAATCTTACTTGTGAACTACCATGAGTCAAGATAAATTGAATGGATTAGCAATTTTATGCATTGAAAATGCATCTCAGAAAATCTTGACTATGGAGATATAATTGATGATTTTGCTATTAAAAATGCAAGAAAACGTCATTTTAACTGATTGTTTTAGTTGAAATTTTATTGTTGCTTTTATTTTGTATGTTTGTTTTAGCATGTGGTGCCGTTTTCATCTAGAAATTTTTTGAAAGATGAAAATGCACATGAATGTTGAAGATGAAACATGTAAGTACTTGAATTATCATTGTATTGGTTTTGATGGCATGTAAACTTGTGCATTTTGATATGAAGCTTGTAAGTACTTTGAATTCTTAAATGTATTGTATTTTTGGTAGAATATAAAAATTCATTGGTTTTTTTTAATATAAAAATTAATATATTTATTCATAAGAGGGCATCATTTTAGAATTTCGCCCGGAGCCTAGAAATGGTTAAGACCGGCTTTGGCTGTTTGCCCATCATATATATCGATATAGTGTGAGTAGTGTGATTGAGATCTGCTCTTACTTCTTTTCATAGAGAAAGGTATGCACTTTGTGCAGTAGAAGGTCCATAGTTCGGAGATTGCCTTGAATTCTTGTTTGGTTCGAGATTGTATTTTTTTACGATTTCTAAATTAGTAAATTAACATATAAAATTTACTAGATTTAGAGTGACATTTTTTAGTTCTTTTTATAAGATTGTTTAGAGATATGTTGGGGGATTTTTGTTAACTGGGATTCGATTCATGTAGGGAAAGAATTTGTAGGTTTACATGCAAAAAAAACTCTATTGACACCAGTTTTTATTGTCTAATGGGAAAGTTGAATTAAAGGAGTTTTATTAACAAGGAAATATTGTTCTTATATGTAATGACGCCTATCATCATATCTCGGCATCTATTTCAGCGATAACATCATGCGGCTCTGCAATAGAACCAAAATAGAAGCCTTTGCGCTGAGGAATCTGCGCAATCTTATTACATTCTTCCTCGGTCAACGACCAGTCAAAGATACCCAGGTTCTCCTTCATCCTCACCTTGTTGTAGCTTTTTACTATAACAGTCACCCCTTGCTCATGTAACCATCTCAGTGCAATCTGTTTAATTTATATATACATATATACCCTGAAAATAGTCAGATTCTCCTTCATCCAATGCTAATGAACAGTTACAGTTTCATTTGATTATTGGCCATCACTACCTGAAACAGACACTTAGGAGACATAGAAATTATGTCTCCTAAGAGATAATGTATGTCGCCTAAGCCTTAGGCGACATAAGGTATGTCGCGTAAGTGGTGTCTCCTAAGAGGTGTCGCCTAAGATCTAAGGCGACATATTAATAATACTAATGTCGCATAAGATGTGAAACTTAAGCGACATACTAAGTAGGATATGTCGCCTAAGTGTAATCACTTAGGAGACATATTCATTTTCTTATGTCTCTTAAGTTGATAACTTAAGCGACATACTCTACTTGGTATGTCTCTTAAGTACATAACTTAAGCGACATACGCTATTTGGTATGTCTCTTAAGTTATTAACTTAAGCGACATACTCTAATATCTTATATCTCCTAAATTAACTCTTAAGCGACATACTCTACTTGGTATGTCTCTTAAGTTAATAACTTAAGCGACATACTCTAATATCTTATGTCTCCTAAATTAAATCTTAAGCGACGTAGTCTACTAAGTATGTCTCTTAAGTTAATAACTTAAGCGACATACTCAAATATTTATGTCTCCTAATTGACAGATTAAGCGACATATTAATATCTTATGTCGCTAAGTCTTAATCTTAAGAGACATATAAATTCACGTATGTCGCCTAAGTGTGTTTTGGTCCACCACTTAGGCGACATACTTGTATTTGTATGTCTCCTAAGAGGTTCCAACCCTGTTTTATAACCGTTTGTATTAATGTGTAGCCACACCTACACTTTTTTTTACAAATCAACATGATACTAATTCATTCAAACACAATTCAACCAACAAAAATTTCTACAAATTAACCTGTATTCAATTCATTCACACACAAAAACAAGCAAGAATTACAATGTAGAAAGTTTAATTATAAGCAAAAGTTTAAATGTACAAAGTCTAATTACAAGCTAAAGTTGAAATTTACAAAGTTTATATATACATACATATACAAAATAGTCTATAAATAAACTAGTTTATCATTAAACCTCTCATGGTCTACCACTACCCGTAGGAAGACTCGCCATCATCGACGATACTAGATCTCGTACCCGCTCTTCCATTGCCTCAAGTTCTGCTTTATGTCGCGCCTCAACCTCCGCGATCCTTGCATCTTGCTCCGCGATCCTTGCATCTTGCTGGGCGATGCGTTCCGCCATCTTAAGGTTTATCTGCACCGGCTCCCCAGGACCTCTTTTCTTCGGCTCCTTGACAACCGAGCTCCCGAAGCCTCGGATCCTAGTCCCTCTTGAAGAACCGATCTCACTCTCGATGATACGGATTTCTTCATCAAGAGGGAGAAGGATCGAAGCCTCGGATCCTTCTTCGGTGGCGGGCTGATCAGCCATTATTTTCGCCACAGCCTCATCGGTGGCAGCTCTCACCTTCGCCTACAAATAACAAGTTAAAAGTAAAATTAGTTGCGCGAGAAGGAAAATATGTTAGAAAAATAGAAAACTGAGAAGGAAAATCCTTGATAAAAAATAAAATATGAGAATGGAGAGAGGTATGGGAAGGTCAAAGTTAGAGAGAAAAGGTGAATTGGAGCACCCATATAAGTGATCACTTCAATAAAATTAGTAGGACACTTTGTTGGTTTGTTTAGGCACTTTTATTTAATAAAAAGTACAAAAAGTAAACTTAAAATTTTGGTGGGGTACTTGCCCAGTTGCCTGCCAAAGAGAACATTATGTCTGCCCGAATATAAAGTCATTCTTTTTTATCTTAAGATCTGTAGTTTAGATAAGTATTTGTACGTAGCTATCAGAAATTAAACATATTTGTATTTATATCAATAACTAAACACATATATCCATTATATATAAACATAATAGTTGAAGCTAGACTGTATAGAGTGTGGGTTCTGTTTTGTTTTGTATATATTGTAAAGTTTTCTGAGAACACACATTAGGTGGCATTTGGATTAATTTATGGCCAGCTTGCTGTGATTATATACCATATAATTAACATGAAAAAAGAGAGGGGAGATACAAGGAGCCATCTCCAAAGCCTAAACACCAAAAAACACAATAAGCAAATAAATAAAAACAATTGGCTAATGGACTACAAATGAAGACTCTAGTCCAGTTATCCAATTCAAAGCAATGCATCAAAGCAACATACAAAACAAAGCTAGAGAATTAACAATAAGCCAAAGCATGTAGGCAGTCAACTGAATTAAATGACAGAAAAATAATTCTGGGCAGTCAGCAGTAAATCGGCAGCAAACAGGCAGGAAATGGAGCTATCATGGAGCATATATAAAAGGCAGTTGCAGATGTGCAGCAGCCAATACCATAAAACAACACTTCTATATAAGGGTCCAAAGATTACTGATTTGGGAAATAAGGCTGGCTGTGCAAATAAATCTCCAAAGATTATGGAGATTTTGAGGGACAGAAATGGTTATAGAGAAAGTATCAAACAACCAATGCCAATGCATTTGCCATTTCCAACAATAAGAATGCCGAAGACAAACTTGCTTAGATGTAGAAGTAGTAGTCCACATTAAATCATAAGAATGCATACTAGGTCATTTAAAGTCCATTTTAAACTCTAACGATAGGAGAAATTGTTTTTAAATGCATAATTAAAATTCATCTGTATATATATATTTTTAAGAGAAATCCATTTGTATATATATATATACAATAGGATGCATAAGACCCAACTGTTGATGGCACATCTCTAATTAATGTGAGATTGTAGCTAGAACTACTTTAGTAGAAATATAAATTTGTTTAGTAAAGAAATTAAACCTGCCTTTAGTGAAATAGGATAAGCCATATTACGATACTTGGTCTAAGAAGAAGATTGAGCAATAGCTTGGATTTCCCATTTTTCAAGAAATGAGAGTCTCAAAATAACAAAAAACCAGTGTTTTAAATGGCAAAGGCATAGGGCGAGGTGTAAGCCTTTCGTATGATATATTTTTTCAAATAGAAAGAATAAGAAATAACTAGAGAACAAATCAGGCGCTCACATGTCACAGTTGACACTTTATGACCAACGAAAACCTAATAGCATAAAGTCTTTAGAAAATTAAGACTAGATACCAAAATAAACATAAAATTAGGGCTCATACTTCCTCCTGTTTGCGAAGGAATAAATAATATCATGAATAGACTCAAAAAACAGTGGAACTTGAGGTAGCAGCATCTCTCTGCTGATTCATTGGAATAGACCTCGAAAAACATATGTAATGCAGTAGTAGTCCTAGTTATAATTTAGCATGTTAGTTTGCTTATCATTCTCTCCCTTTTAAACTAAACAAAACATCTAATGCAGTAGCAGAGTTCCAGTTGTACTTCAATTAGTAAAAATAGTATTGCTTGATATACCAACTACCAAGAAATACTATCCTTCTAGACAGCGGCTAACCCTCCACCCAACCCAGTTCACAAGAGGAGCTAATTGTACTTCAACCCAAGAGAAGTCTCAAAAGTACACTTACGGCATATATACATATCCAATATGTATTCATAAAGTAGAAAACAAGTCTGTAATTATTTGTTATGCCAATCTAATTGGGGCGCCTACCAATTAGGACCCCCTTTTGCCGTCCCTAAGGCTGTCCCAAAAGACTTTTAGGGACGGCCGATATACTTTTAGGCCATCCCAAATAATGCTTTTTTTTGTAGTGAGTGTAAAAGTATTTACCGTTCCGTCAGGGTAGGTGGCCGAATAAACTTCCATATAGGCCTCTAAGTGAGGGGCCGCTTTGCCATTGATCCTTTGTTTCTTCGCCAAGTGAGCGAATGGAACCTTCCCGGCAGAGTGGTCCTTCTTCTTCTCGGACTTTCGGGCCAAAGACATTTTCGCCCCTTCTCCTGCAAGATGAAATTCCCATAATGGATTCTCCGAATTAATAATAAACACTAACAATTCAGATTCAATTTCGCAGCAAAACATATTTGATTTTCGCAGCAAAACAATAATAATTCAGATTCAATTTTTCAGCAAAACCAATAGATTTAATTCAGTTTTTTTAGCACAAAAACAGTCTCAAAAATCAGCAAAAAAAACAATTTATATATACAGTTTTTCGCAGCAGTAAAAACAGATTTGTATGGATTGTTTTTCGCAGCACTGATACACAGAAATAGCAGACAGATTCGCAGCAATCTTCAATTACCAGTTTTTCAGGGAAAGAACAAAACTAAAAATCAAATGTAGACTTTGCATCTTCGTATGTTTCCTCGTGCATCTCCCATTGTATATGCTAAGATCAGCACATGTATATATATCGGCAGTGTGTTTGAATTTGTTAGTTATGTTTTTATTATGATTCCGTATTACATTTTTATCATAACTAATACACTAACTTAGTATCAAATTCATTATGGGCTGCAGGTTCTAAACCGCCCTCAACAAACCGGGAAATTTAATTTTACCACACAGTTCCCTTATTACAAAGATACTCTTTACATACCAGATTTGAGGGGGAAGAAACTTGGGAAAAATTTAGTCTTTGATATGGATATGAGCGTGGGAGATTTTCTGGCCCTTTTTTATCTCCTCAAAGTACCAGTCGAAGTGATTAATCTTAAGGTAGGAGGCCTTTAGCTTTAGAACTTGCTTCATCTTAATTGGCAAACCATGTTCAAGGGACATATTTGTTCTAATTTTATCCAATAATGGTGCTGATAAATAATTATTAAATGTACATCCTTACTACGATTTCCTGTTTCCATGCAGGCAATATTGGTAACTCCAACCAGGTGGGCAAATGCGGCAACAATAGATGTCATATATGATTTATTGCATATGATGGGTCGAGATGACATTCTTGTAGGTTTAGGTGACGTATTTGCAATGAAGCAAGAGGATTTGATTTTCTCTGGTGTTGGAGACTGCAAGTATAAAAAGGCTATCCCACTTGGTAGTGGTGGATTGTTGGACTCGGATACTCTCTATGGTTTTGCTCGCGATTTGCCACGCAGCCCTCGTAGGTACTCACCAATATTATTATTATTTTCATTAGGGGAGAATGTTCTCAACTTCTTGAACATTTTGAACTCTTGAAAATAAACTGTAGTGTATAATTTACAGAACAAATAGTAATGTAAAAGATTGGCTTTAACATAGATTTCGTCCACCTAAATGGAGTATATATTTGTGATGAAAAGATTATTTCTCTGTTCAAAGTTTTCTGTGTTTCACAGCTCATCAGTTTTCACTCTTACCCTACTCTTATACAAAGTATGAAGTACCTGATGTCTTCATGGCCGCCCTAAGAAAAGGGAGAGAAACAAAAACCCTTCACAGTTTGTATAACTAAGGTCCGAACAATATCTTTTCAATTTCACATCTTCAGACACCTAATCACCTTAATTACTCAAATTCAAGTTTTCACTTCCAAATTTTCTCATGCAGTTAAGAATTTGATTTTTATTATTTTTTGGTCTTATATTGGGTACACTAAGAGTGAAGTATGAGTTTTGTTCCAGGTATACAGCAGAGAATTCCATAGAATTTGGAGCTCCTCGCAATACTGATCACCCTGAACTAAGACAACCACTAGCAAAGGAAATATTGGAGAATGTATCGAAATCACTTGATCCAGGATCTAAGATAACCGTATTAACAAACGGGCCTTTGACAAATTTAGCAAACATTATTCTCTCTGACAAAAACATAAGCACTATTATCCAGGTCAGTAGCAGAAGTATTTGGTAAAATTCATTTCTTGGTAGAAATTGGTGATCATTTTAAAATTTAACTGCAGGATGTATGTATAGTTGGGGGTCATATCAACTATGATAAGGGAGATAAAGGAAATGTCATGAATGTTCCTTCAAATGAATATGCAGAGGTCAATATGTTTCTTGACCCTTCAGCTGCAAAAACATTATTTGAATCCAAATTTAATATCACCCTAATTCCGCTTAGCATCCAACACAAAGTAAGCATGTTTCCAAAGATTATAGAAAGACTGCGTCTGAAAAAGAAGACACCCGAAGCACTTTTTGTCCGACGCGTGCTATCTAGGCTGCACCGCTTGCAAAAAATGTATCATAGATATCAACATATGGTAAGTACTTTACTTTTCATTGTTCTTAGAGTTTTCGTACCAATATAGTCTCATTAGCTCGCGTAGCTTTTAGTTTGTACAACATTGTGTTGTATATTTAGACTGAACAATAGCAATCAATTCTCAGCAGTGATTAGCAGCAATGCAGCAGAAACAGATCAACGGCAGCAGTAGAAACAGATCAATGGCAGCAGCAGAAACAGATACGATAGTGCAAAACAGATTTTATCACATAGGGACTGAGAAAATACCTGATTAGACTGAGATTTGAAGTGGGCGCATAGGCACTCCCACTCTGCAGGACGGTGGGAGAACTCGATCGGAATGGGACCTTCTTTGTCTTTTTCCCACTCTTTTTTGCAGTCATGTTTCCATTCTCGAAAGCGCCCTGCAGCCTTCATCTCAATCCACCCAATGAGATTATCATCGCTAGGATCGATGATATAGCTCTCCTACAAAACAAAATAGCAGTAACATTAGTTTAAGTCAAAAAAGATAAGTAAAAGAAAAAAAAGTTAACAATCATGTCCGTAAAGTAAAGTTCACTTACCGATAAGTAGTCGAAGACTATCATCCTCGACTCCACAGGCATGTTACTGTAGTTAAGGTGTGTCATAGGGATTCGGTCCCTCACGCAGGATCCTATGTCTAACACTACCCTCCCCTCAAGGTTTTGATCAAGAATCCCCCGAACCTGTGGGTCGTAGCTGAGCACCGACCTCCCTTGGGATCGAACGATTGTCGCCGTCTTCTTTCCGCTAACGACGCCTCTCTTGTTCTTCGTCCTGCCATCGTCTCCGGTGATGGACTGACTCTGCACACCTACAGATTAGAACATGCATAATAGTTAGCCAATCAGATACATATGTATAATTATGATATATAATTAAGAAATCAAAAACTTTACCCGACGATTGTGCTTGCTGCTGTGATCGAATGCTCCGTATGGGGCTGGCCGTGGTGGTGCTGTCCGTAGTAGAAAAGGCAGAAACCACTAGTGGCAGCGCCGGCGAGTCCTGGGACGCTGATGACGAAGCAGTGGGCATGGCGTTCTGCAACGCCAACAGTCGCTCCTTGATATGCTGGCGACTGTTAGGTATAGCACTTGTCCTAATCGGAGGCATCGTAACCTGAAACAAATAGCTTATTTTATATATATATATATATAATACTTCTTGAATCCTTATATTATTACAATGTTTATAATAATAACCCTTACATAAGTTATAAAAGTATTTATTATAACAAGAGCATGTGTGATTTTTCAGTCTATATATCTTCATGACTACATATATCTCACGCATTACTCTAGCTCAATGAGCCGAACATTTGGGTTGCACAAAATAAATTTACTCTTATATACTTTAAATAGGAGAGGGAGAAGGAGAGAGAGAGAGAGATAATTAGTGGTGGTAGCTTACCAGGAAGACTGTTTCTTTACTGCGTGTTGAAAACGTTTAGTGCTTCATTTTTGTCAACAACTTTATGTACTAATAAAGCACATAAATTTGCAACAAACACAGTGAAATTCAGCTACCATATACCAAGGCAATATTATACTATATGCATATATTAAACTAAGGCCAACTTTGACATTCTACCATTTCATATTCAAAAAGAGCCAAAGTCAGTCCTCCTTTTATCTTCCTTTGAGTTGTTCATACAACTTTTCAAGGAAATTTTTAGTGTCCAAATCTCACTCTCCCTTTCTCCGAATCTTCGTGGTTTTCTCTATTTTGTTTTCTTGTGCCTCAGCCTTGGACCCTACTTGTATTTTTTTTAATTATCTGATTAATTAAGATGGTACTTTTTTGAAGGTCTTCTTACTTGGGAGCTAGCTAGCTATGATGGCTCAATCATATATACTTTGTTCTCGAGGCATTATTTCACTTCGAAAAGTACCATTTTTATTATTTTATTTATTTGATGGGTACTGTAGGGTGGTCTAAAGCTGGGGCTCTGAATCAGGCCACGGGCCATGTACGAATTATATCTTAGGATGGTAGATAAATTTTATTTTTTATCTTTAAAGATGTTGAAATTACACTTCACTTAAGGAAAAGGCAAAAGATCAAAGTAATATGTAATCTTTATTAGTGATCAAAGTAGTGTTTATTGTATACACGGAGACACTAATATGTGGTGACGAAATAGATAAGTTTGGACCATGCCCTTCAAACTCTGTCATCACTAATACCGGAGACACTAGCCAGAGATTAGCTAATGTATTTAATATGATTGATTTCATGTATCATGTATAAGAAAATAAATATCTTAATAAATTTTGAAGAAAGATACGAAATATAGAAGTTATAACGACAAATATTAAGCGTTTTGGACTCAATTGAGATAGTTCAATATTGACCCACACCGGTATAAAAGGACAGCAAGTTTTAGGCCTAAAATTTTGGATGAAGCGTGAACGAAAATGTCTCAGTGCAATGACATAATCAAGCACAATGAGGTACATTATATTATATATATATATATATATATAAATTCTATATGTATATGTATATGTGTATGTGTATGTAAAAAAATAGCTAGGGCAGTAAAGTTAGACAGTGGATGGAGAAAAATATGGCAATTTTACTTAGATGGTTTCATGCAGGTTGAATGTTCTCATTGGAAGTACCAAACAATAATTTCGAACTCCCCAGATACTACATCCTAAAAAATTTATTTTTAAGTGATGGGATTCTATAAAGTATCTATGATCGAGAAATGAAGTATCTACCAAATAGTATGAATGCATATCTAATCCTCACAGATATAATATTTACATGGATAAATACAATATCTAAAAACCTCACATCTATTAAAAAAAGGGTGCAAAACCTTATCCTAAAAAATTTCATTTTCAGTGACAGGATTCTAACCCCCAACATATCCAGACCCCTCACCCCCTAGATATGAAATTGACAGTCAAGGGAGACCATAATCTAATGGATTATTATATAAAAATACATACATACATATATATATATATATATCGTCATAAAAATAAAAATGTATGTATGTAATTGTTATTAGCAGCTGGGTCAAGTTACGCAAACATTAATTAATCTAACATTAATCAATAATCAAACCAAACATTTAACCAACCTCAACCATCAAAACACTATTACTACAGTACTACTACACATGCTAATATAGTAATATATAAGCCTCTCCCCAATTTTGTTTGACGAAAAATATTAGTAATGAATTTCAATACCAATGCCATACCGTACCCAAATATATATATATATATATATAGATATATAATTATTATTCATTACACATTCACACTTATACAATATCATACTTATAATCAATATCAAATTATCAATAAATTTGCTATGTAGGTATGAAAATTTCACAATTCAAATTGGTTTTATATAATTTTTAATACAGAAAAATAATGACTCATGCCAAATAATGAACTGCAAAATACTAAAATAAAATCATGCATGCAATTTGAACTGTGAAATTTCATATTTACATAGCAATTTTATTTATTTATTTTTTTTTTCTAAGGTGCCGCAGCAAGTTCAATTTGTGAAATACCAAATAATGACTCATGCCATAAATATTTAAACTAGTGAAGACAAATCTAATTTGCAGTGGGGTGAAAATATTTCTTTCATTTTTTGCAATCAACAGAAATTAAATTAAGGGATTAATAAATGGAATTCTTGCTTTGGAAGAACGGGTTCTGCTGCTATTTGCTTGTCTCCCCTTTCAGTTTTTTTCTTTTTTTGTTTATTTTTGGGAACAGCCCTTCGGATTCACGTGCTTCTTGTGCCATTTGTTTTTCTTTTAGATTTGATAGAGAATTATTACTGTACCAACCAATAATTTCAGTATACCAAACTTTTTAAAAGCACATGAACAGGAAGGACGTTCAAAAAGATAAAAGGATGTCCTACTTCTTTTGTTATTTGCTTTTGCTTGTCCCCTTTCAGTGGTTTTTTTTTCCGGTAGAATACTATTACTACACCGTATACCAAGTAATAATTTCAATATATACTAGATGTGTGTGTGTGTGTATAATTTGAAGGTCAAACTCAAGGCAAGCTAAGGATCTTTCTTTCTAGTAAATAGAAAAATGTATCACGTTAATTCATCATTCAGCAAATCCCCATCTAAACCAAGGGAAAATAAAAAAAAGAACCCACAAATCTCTCACCCCAAACTTCAAAACCCAGATCCTAAAGAAACCAAAAAAAATAAAAATTACTCTTCAATAAACTCCACGAATCACCCAAAACGAAAACCTAGAACAAAATCAATAAAAGGGAAGCATGTAATAGTAGTTAATCTCATGGAGCAAATCACAGGTGGCGGTGGGTATTACCTCAAGCGGAGGAGAAGCGGAGGAGAAGCCGGAGGACGGCGATGGCTGGCGGAGGACGGCGGCGGTGGAGAGACTAGGAGATGAGAGACTGAGAGTGAGATAGCGAGAGGTGAAGGTGGGTGAGAGGTGGACGGTGGTGGTGGGTGAGAAGCGGGCGGCGCGGAGAGAGTGTGAGAGCTGCGGTGAGCGAGAGGAGAATGAGATAATTGCTTCTAGCTTGGTTAGGTTACAAGGATTTATGAAATTGGGAATTTTTCCCCCAATTTAAAATCAACACTTAGGCGACATAGTAATTTATGTATGTCTCCTAATACTATTTTAGGCGACATGCATAAATTAATATGTCTCCTAAGAATTTTAGCCTTTTGCCCCTTTTTACAATTTTTTGCCTCCTTTTTTTTCGTGAAAATTTTGAATTCTTTTAATAACACTTAAGAGACATACTAATTTATATATGTCGCCTAAGAATTTTAGCATTTTGCCCCCCTTTTTTACGGATAAAATTTTTTTGCCTCCTTATTTTTTCGCGGAAAATTTGAATTTTTTTAATAACACTTAAGAGACATACTAATTTATATATGTCGCTTAAGAGTAATCCTTATGAGACATTCATATATTAGTATGTCGCTTAAGAGTTTTCAGTTTTTAAAATTAATTTTTTTTTGTTATTTATTTTATTTATATAAAAAAATATTTATTTTACAATAATCATTTCACTTAATTAATAACATTTGCAATAATTAATTCACTTAATTGTGGTGGACACCGAAGGGAGATAGTGAAGGTGTGTGGGAGGAGAGTGGACTAGGGGTCTTTTTGGTTTTGGTCGGGGTAAAGATTGGGGTCAATTATAATCAATTTTAATCGAGATGTAATACCGTCAATTATCAGTGACATAGTTACTTCTATTTTCTTTCGGAATAGGCCCAATGAGGTCCTGAGCTTCATCAATTATGTACAACCGATGCTTATAGAGAATTTATATTTTAAAGGTTTTAATGTTGGTTTGGAAGATTTTTTTATTTCTAAGGAACTCTAAGAGAATATTCAGATGAGTGTTCAAGATGTTTCCCCCCTGCTGCAGCACTTAAGGTCCTCCTACAATGAGTTGGTGGAGTTGCAGCTAGCGAATCACCTAAAGCTTGTTAAAATGCTCACCATAAATTTCATTTTGAAGCCATCTTCAATGACTGATCTAATCGATTCTAAGAGTGACTCGGCCATTTATATACAACAATCAGTTCACTTAATTACTAACGTTTACAAAAATAGTGAAACTGATCGATTAAATTACAATTTATAACAATATAACATCAATTATAGTCATCATCATCACTCTGATCCTGATCCTGATCCTCATCTTCATCGTCATCGTCAGTTAAAAGATCATTATTAAACCCTTCTGCATCGTCGGAATCCTCATCCTCGTCATAATCGTCATCCTCTTCATCGTCGTCGTCGTCTGGAATATCTATTCGCGGTACTGAACTAAAGTCAATAAATAAACTAGATATTGGAAAATAGATTGCATCAGGCTCTTGATACGGTTCATCTACTTCATATAGTGGACCGACGGTTGCATCCCTTGCAAGTGTACTTTCACTGTACGTACCTCTATGAGACATTATATTGACAACTTTCCAACCCTCACCTGCCAACGGATCATCTATATAAAACACTTGTCTTGCCATCTTGGCAAGAATAAATGGAAACTCGTCGTACCATGTGGTCCAAGTGTTTACAGATAAAAGACCACGATCAAACTTTGTGCTACCGGGAACATTAGGGTCTGTGTTGTACCACTTACACCTAAACAACACAACCGGCATGCCTCCTGCATACCTTAGTTCGACAACTTCCTCTAGAATCCCGTAGTACATGACGTCACCGGCCACTACCATCACTCCACTATTTTGAGTCTTTCGAATCTGGTCTCGCCGTTGACTAACAAACTTGACACCATTTACATCACACTGTGAATAAATGGTGGAACGCGCAGGTATAGATGCCAGAATCTGTAATTCTCGTTTGTATTTAGGAGCACCTCTAATTCGCAGATCATTCATCTAAAAAATAATATCACATGGAACATCAGTTAAATGTAATATGCATGTGACAATAACAAGTAAATAGAGGCTGTATATTTACCCAGTTAGGGAAATGTCCAAGAAACGACTCAATACGTTGTTCGTCAGTCCCATTTGGAGCTAGTTCCGTAAATTGACCGCGGTGAATGCTTATGAACCATTCTGCTTCGGGACAATTTTCAATCACACACCAGTGAGCTGTTTTAATTTCTGCTCTAGTTAGACCAGCAGTCTTGACACAACCGCTAGGCTTCACGAGGTTGTCAACAACTGAGATGTTCCACACTGGTACATCGGGGATGACTTCATCACTCGCGTTAGGATCATCCAAATAATTATTGATATAAGTCACACACTCGTGCATAATGTTCCGCTCAGCGATACAGCCCTCTGGGTAACGCTTGTTTCCCACATCTTTCTTGAATTCTCCGAGTTGCCTGTAAAATTGCATAGTTATATAGACAAATATAGACAATTATATAGTATAAATTGTACATTCATACCTTTCGGTGGAAAACATCCAAGTAAAATGTACGGGTCCGGTGAGTAGGACCTGTTCGGGTAGGTGGATGCAGAGATGGACCATGATGGTAAAGAAAGCTGGCGGAAAGATCATTTCCAGTTTACATAAAATCATGACAATATCGATTTGCATTTGACGGACGTTCGATTTCGTCAACTCCCGGGCACATATCATTTGGAAGAATCTGGATAGTTCAACTAGCGCATCAGCAACGTGGTTTCCCAAATACGGTCTGATAACAACTGGAAGAACACGCTGAAGCATGACATGACAGTCGTGAGTCTTCAATCCGTAAAACTTTTTATCAGAGACTTTAACCTTATTCTTTAGACTTCCTGCATAACCTCTTGGATACCTAACAGCAGCAATATGATCAAATACCTCCCTCTGATCCTTAGGCCGAACTGTGTAATCTGCCTGAGGTAGTGTCGTTTTTCCCAACGATGATTTTTTCGCCCAAAGATGCCTGCGTATACCCATCTTCTCTAGAGTTGCGCGAGATTTTGCATCATCCTTAGTCTTTGCATCAAGGCCTAAAATAGTGCCAAAGACGTTATCACAGACATTCTTTTCGATGTGCATGACATCTAATGCATGTCTCACACTCGATGAAGTCCAGTAAGGCAGCTCCCAGAATATACTGACATGAGTCCAACACAATCTCGTTTTAGCTCCCTGAAAAAAGGTGGATGCCAACTCAATACAACTGAAATAAGATTACAAACTGATTTACAATTACAAATTTGATTAGTGGAATGCCTGTCTGAAATCGTTATGCGGATACAGAGAAGGCTGAGGGTAGGTATGTCTCTTGGTAGCTTCGTACACCTGTCTCGCAGACAGAGTTGGTGGGGCCCGTCTGAACTCGTTCTTCCCATTAAACGCTGTCGATTGCATCCGATAAGGGTGATTCTCGGGTAACCATCTACGTGCGCCCTGGTACGACATCCTTGAATTACTGTGCACTGCATCAATATCATCCAAACACTTTGGACATGCCTTGTACCCTTTTGTCTGAATGCCTCCTAACATCCCTAATCCTGGAAAGTCGCTGATAGTCCACATCACAGCTGCCCTCATGTTGAATGTCTCTTCACCGTATCGATCCCAAGTAGAAACCCCCATCTCCCACAATATCTTAAGTTCATCGATTATTGGTCTCATAAATACATTGAGACACTTTCCTGGAGACTTGGGGCCGGATATTAACAGTACTAGCATGTTAAACTCCTTCTTCATACATAAATGTGGCGACAAATTATAAGGCATTACAATAACAGGCCAAGCGCTGTAAGGAACAGCCGTAGACCCATAGGGGCTGAACCCGTCGGACGCTAAAGCGAGGCGCACGTTTCTGAAGTCGGACGCAAATTGCGGATGTAACCTGTAAATATATATATATATATATATATATAAATAAATAAATAAATAAATAAATAATTAATTAATTAAATATACATTTATAAATACCTGTCGAAATGCTTCCATGCTTCCCCATCCGCTGGGTGTCTGAGCAAATCAGGATCTGTTTGGGACCTTTCCCCGTGCCATCGCATTTCCTTTGCAGTTCGTTTAGACATATATAAACGCTGCAACCTCGGCGTCAAAGGGAAGTACCGAACAGTCTTTCGGGCAATCTGCTTACCACTGCTCGTATCTTCTTGTTCCCATCTCGACTCACCACAAATAGGACATTGATCTAGATCTGCATACTCTTTGTAAAACAAAGAGCAACCATAATAACATGCGTGGATGATCCTATAACCCATGCCTATTTTCTTCAGTTTCTTTTTTACAACTGCATATGACTCGGGGTACTTGTTTTCTTTGGGTAATAGATAATTCACTTCCGCTGTCCACTTGTTGAAGCTTGTGTCTGCCATATTGCAACTATGTTTCAACTGCATTGCTCTAAGCATCGCGGTCAACGCAGTCTCTTCACTATTCTCGTATAGTGGAGTCATTGCTTCATCTAAAAGACGCTGATATGATAACATATTTTCTTTGGCAACAGGGTCTACATGAACTACAGTGTCATCGGCAGGGAGATCGTACGACTCTTGAAATGAAAAAGCATCTTGCACAAATGCTATAGTCGGGTTACTCAAAGGATCGGCATTGTTACTTGAAGACGCCCTGTTCTGTTCTATTTCCAGTATTCTTTGCGATGTTGAAGCCATGTCTAAAACTTCACCGTGTAGGTGCCATACGGTATACAATGGTATTATACCATCATTGATCAAGTGGTTATATATATCATCCAAGCTGAGTCGTGCGCCCATGTTGAAACACCTTTTACAAGGACATGGATACAATCCGGTCGCACTATTGCCATTCTCTCGTACAAACGACAAGAAATCCATTACCCCCACAACGAATTGAGGAGAACCTCTTGAGCATTTCATCCAACTCTTATCCATTTTCACTTTCGTATATATCATAAAACAATATTAAAAATTTATAAATTTATATTATAAACACAAAATTTATCAACAACTAACAATAATAATAGCTATATTTTCAACACAAAACATACATTTTCTACACTAATCTCAATATTTATTATTATTTTAAACATTTAAATATATTTTTTAACACTAAAAATCTACAAATTTATAAAATAAACATAAAAATTTATAAAAAATATTAATAATATGAACCTAGTGATCAAATAAACCCAACAACTAACAACAATATGTTATTTTCAACACAAATAATACATCTTTTACACTAATCTCAAAATTTATATAAACACAAAAATTTGTTAAAAATTAATATGAATAAGAAGTAGTGTACCTATAGATCAAACAAAGCCTTTGATGAGAAAAATGATGTCGATTTGCAACTTGAAATCGCCAAAATCGCCTAAAAATCACCCAAAATCACTCTAAAAGCTTAAATCCCGAAAATGGAGAAGCTGCTGCTATTTTAAAGATGAACAGGTTCTTAGGCGACATATTATCTTAAGTATGTCGCCTAAGATAAGTCAGTCAAACGTACCCTTCGTGTAAAAAAATTGTCGGTGGTCAAAAGAACTTAGGCGACATACAATTAAGATATGTCTCCTAAGTAAGGTCTTAGGAGACATACAATTAAGTATGTCGCCTAAGTAAGGTCTTAGGAGACATACAATTAAGTATGTCGCCTAAGATAAGTCAGTGAAACGTACCCTTCGTGTAAAAAAGTGTCGGTTCTCAAAAGAACTTAGGCGACATACAATTAAGGTATGTCTCCTAAGTAAGATCTTAGGCGACATACCATTAAGTATGTCTGCTAAGTAAGATATTACGAGACATACAATTAGGTAAGTCTCTTAAGTAAGATCTTAGGCGACATACTTAATCCTATGTCTCCTAAGACTTTACTTAGGAGACATACCTTAATTGTATGTCGCCTAAGTTCTTTTGACAACTCACACTTGTGAGCTTACTTATGCGACATGTAAACTTTGTATGTCTCCTAAGTATAATTCTTATGAGACATATTATATTTATGTCTCCTAAGAGATATTTAGGCGACATATCTTCGTTATATGTCGCATCAGTATATACTTAGGCGACACACTAATTGTAAGTCTCCTAAGTGACACTCTTAGGAGACATACGTATTATATATGTCTCGTAAGGAAGTACTTAGGCGACATACTAAAGGTATGTCGCTTAAGAGATAAGCTTAAGAGACATACAGTTTGTATGTCTCCTAAGATGTGTTTTAGGAGACATACCCAATAGAGTATGTCGCCTAAGTCCACATCTGGTGTAGTGCATGTGCTGCAATAAAATACATTTGTGCGCGCACACATATGTGCATGCGCGTGTGACTATACGCGTGTGCATTATATGAAGCTGGAAAAGGAGAAATGAAAACCTGGGCAGTAGTTTTGCCTTTAGACTTGGCAATGTCTTCGAGTGTAGAACAGCCCATCACTCGATTATCACCCCAGCTATTGCCCACAGCGCCCAAGGGAGACCAAGCACTTAGATGTATGTTCTTTGCCTTGCAATAATCCCTCAACTCTTTATGCTGCCAAACTGGGTTCATCTCCACCTTTTTCATTCAACAGAATCAGGAAGTCAACTTAATGTTATTCTTAAGAGAAATAGAAGGCGTGTTTGGATAGGACAAATTAGGTATTGCCTGATTAACAGCCGGAGGAATCTTAGCGAAGGAAAGGATTTCGTCAAGCTTCTTTGGAGAGAAATTACTAACACCAATGGCTTTGGTGAGGCCGAGATTTTGACATTCCTCCATGCTTTCCCAAACAGACCTTATATCAATTGGGAAAATGCATTCCTTTGGGATTGGGACCTCAAATACCTCTTGCTTTAGCTTTAATGGCCAATGTACCAGATACAGATCCACATATACCAATCCTAAATTCCTACAACAATTTTTCACAAGCCCCACATATATTAATCATCAACATTTACTAAATAAATTATTATTAGTAAGTCATGATGTCAACTGTTGGTACCGTTTTCAAATTTGCTTTTATGAAAGGTAGTGATTCTCTTAACGATACAACTAGCATTTAAGAATATAATTAGTTTCGACCTGCATTTTTTTCATATCAATACAGGTAAACCCCAACCCCCACACCCACCCCCACCCCCCCCCCAAAATAAAATAAAATAAAGAAAACTGGTCAGACTACATATATTAATATCTGTTATATATATATATATATATATATATCCTCTCTTTTTTAAAGGGTGATGTTTCATATGGGGCATCACGGTTTAGTCCCCTCCACTATCGCCTCCTCCAAAAACCACCAGATCTCTCATAAATTCTGTTTTATATATCCTTGTATATAAATTATTCTATTATATAGAAATGGCATAAATTTAGATCAACCAAATAATGATATTTTTATGCAACGATTCGGTTAAATCAATTTGTCCATTTCTATTGTATCCAATTCCTTTTGGCTATCATCTTGTTCTAGCTGATCTCAGTATCGGTGTTTTTTTATGGATTGCAATTTCTTGCTCCCATTGGACTTCTTATGTTAGGATATGGATCAAAAAATAAATATTCCTAAAGTCTTGCCCTACTTTATTTTTTTGAAAATACAGTAGATTAATGTATTAGTTAAAGGAAATCATACCTTGGTACATGACCTATATATTGAATAGATTTGTCCTAGAGTTGAAACGTTAACATCTACAACAAAGCAAATAATTTCTAAGTAATTCATTTAGTTAAGTATAGGCATACCTTGATGGGAGCATATCTCATGCGCACCACTATTCACGGACCGTCCTTACGGACTGGCCCGTTTGGCACGCTTCCCGATGGAATTTTTTGATGAAATTTTGTGGGAATGTTCTTCATCGTGTGTAGAACATCTCCACCAAATTTCATCAAAAAATTCAACCGGGAAGTAGGTTAACTACATGATTGAAAAATATTGGATTTTATATATCTATTTCTGGACCAGTTTTTTTTCAATCATGTAGTTAACCTACTTCCCGATTGAATTTTTTGATGAAATTTGGTGGAGATGTTCTACACACGATGAAGAACATCCCCACAAAATTTCATCAAAAAATTCCATCGGGAAGCGTGCCAAACGGGCCAGTCCGTACGGACGGTCCGTGAATAGTGGTGCGCATGAGATATTTGCCCATACCTTGATATCTATCTATCTATCTAGCTTCTTTTTTTGTTAAAGCCAAACAAACACAAACATGGTTCAAAATATCGGGCGATACCGAGTTAGAATAGGGAGTGACGAACAGCTATTATGACCCAATATGATTAAATTCGCAGTATTTCAAAATATCACCGATATTTTACCGAAATTACATCGAGTCGCCGATATTTTACTTTGTATTGCCAAAAAAAAAGAGAGTAAAGTGACATAATTAAATAAAGTGACTAAAGTTACAAATATTGGAAACATAAATCTTTTGAATTATATTATCACATGACAATATAATTTACTTAATTTAGTTTATATGAAATAAAATCTAAGGAAGATCAAAAGAATAATATTGGAAACACAAATCTTTCAGTAAATTAATAAATTATTAACTTATGTTTATAAATTTATTGATAAATTAAAATCTCGTTTAATTAATAAAATTAGCCGGTCCCAACATTATTAATTTATAGAGTTTTCACTATATATATATATATATGTGCACGTACTGTGCAGGGTAGGTAAATATATATGGAGGAAAATAAATTTTAAGAGAAATATATATATATATATATAATTAGTTACCGGAGACTCTTGTTGATGGCGGGTAAAATAAGATCAGCTTGAGCACAGTTGCACCACAACTTGGTAGTGATGAAGAGTTCGTCTCTAGATTGGACAAGACCGAGCTTAAGAGCTTCAGCTATAGCTTGGCCAATAGCTGGCTCAGTCCCGTAAAGAGCAGCCGTGTCAAAGTGGCGGTAGCCGGCCTTAATTGCTTCTATGAAGGCTAATTTGGTGGCGTCTGTGGCATCCGGTGCGCTTGCAGTGCCCATGGCAATAGTCGGCATGGCTCCTGCCAAGGAGCTTAATGTTACTGTTGGAATGGTCAATGTTGCTACCATTTTGTTAGTTAGAATGAATAAGGTATATATGTACTCTTGCTTCAGTATTAATATATATAGGTAAGTGATTTTGTGGTGTTTGGCCGTTGTGTTCTTTATTTATAAGAAGAAATATTAGGATAATTTTTATGTAACTATCCGCAAGTTTATAAACCTAACACACGTTTCGCATAAGGTCAACTAAATAGGTTTTCTAATTACGTTTTCAATCCCCCCCACACCCAAAAAAAAAAAAAAAAAAAAGTAAAGTTAACCAAACACACGTTGCGCATAAGGTCAACTAAATAGGTTTTCTAATTAAGTTCTCAATAATTGCTAAATTTCAACTCATCTCTGTGTTACTAACATTTTTTTTGATACAAAATTAAAGCATCTTTAGAAACTATTTGTTATTCTTTCTTTTGACGGATAAATTAATTACTTTTAAGAAAAAAAAATATGGATTTAACATAACACATTCCTTGAGTATTTTTATTATAGAAAATTAGACTTAGGTTCGAGATTTGTCAAAAGAATCTATTCAAGGACAAACTTTTTTGAGCGATTATTTTAAGTCCTATATTTTTTGTTAAGGATAACATTTTGACAAAGGGACATTATAGATATTTCATTTTTTATTTATATATATATATATATACTTATATAACTTTCTCATTTTGCCATTGCATAAGGATAAACTAAATTCCACTGTTTATTTTAATTTATTTTTTAAAATTAAAATTTGTGGACTAGAATAAATCCATTGGATAAGCGATGAGAGTTTGAACCATTGGTTCTACTAAGGTTTTTTTACCCTCCTATGGTGACGGACTATTTCACTTTCTTATAGGTAAACTTATAGCGGGAAGAATGTGAATCGAGAGGATTTCAAATGATTATCGCGCAGTTTTGAAAAGTCACCAAAGGGACTCAGGGAATTAAGAGAGTAGAATTTACACTTTAAAAAGTCTGTAGCGAATTATATTGTTTTTGAATTTTTAATTTTCTTAAGTCTCGTTTGATTGCATAAATTATTTCATTTATAATTATTTTATTGTAAATTAATAAATTGTAAATCGTTTCATTTCATTTCAACAAAAATAAAAAATTTGTGATTTGATTTTTTCTGCACAAACTTGTATGATAATTATAAGTTGTGTAATTTCAACTATAACTCTATATTTTTTTATTTAATGTACTAGGTAATAACTGGATTGGCCGGCCAGGATTGGTCCAAGAAATAAAGTTAATAAGGGATAGTTGATGACCGGCCAGGACTGTGTTGTAGTAGTGTCGGTACTTACTGGATTTTCTCTTGTGTTTTTTGCTTTTATCTCACTCTCCTTTTGTTTCGGCACTTATCGAAAACTCTAATGAAGAGTTTCCATTGATATTTGCAGTCCTTGAAAAACACTAATTTAACGTGATTAATGATCAGCAGATTCTGTTTAACTGTATATATCTAAATAAGTTGATTTTACGGTCCGTTTTATAATAATTTTAAAAAAATTAAAATAATTGATTTTTGTGAAAAGTTACAAAATAAGTTGATCGAGAGATGTGATTAGATATCTTTTTACTTTATAATTTAGTCAATGCAAAAATTTTCTTTGGTAGTAGAAGAAGAAAAATTTTCACAAAAATAAATGAAGGATGGAGAACATTTATTTTTAAAAATGAGCAAGAAATGGAGTGTATTTTATAACATAGCTCAACTATTTTCTAACTTCTTACAAAAATAAAGTGTTTTTTGTTTTTTTTTTATCATTTTTCATGTTAGTATCAAATAGAGCCTTAGAAAATAGACATTGATTAGCGCATTCAAAAAGAAAAATGGATTTGTTGTGAAGCACCGGCTTTAATTATACTTCCAACAAGATTCAACATGACTACTAAGAAATTTAAACACCTAGACTCTGATTGATAAAAATATGAAAAATGAAAAGAAAAACAGTTGGTTTGTGTGAGTTATTAAAAAATAAATTGAAGTATGTGATGAGATATCTTATTACTTTTTCTATAAAAAAAATTTCACAAAAGATCATGAAAGACGGAATACGTACATCTACTCATCAAAATGACCGTGAAAAATGAAGAATATCTCTCACATGGTTCAACTTATTTTACAATTTCTCATACAAATCAAATATATATTTTTTATTTTTTATATTTTTATCAAACAGAGTCTCAATGAATCATTGGGTTTTATCAAATTTGTTTGTTTTTTTCTCCAAATATATGTACATGTGAATCGTACACATATCGAGTATGCAAGATAATCTAGAAAGTGCAAGGTTGAACCTTTACTTGTTATACCAGGTACTTTGTAGATAAGATCGACCCTAAGGGTATGTTTGGTAGGTTTTTTTTTTCAAATTTTAAAAAACTCAACTTAAAATCAACTTTACTTTTACACTTCTCAAAATTTATTTCACTTTACTTTATCTCTCTGAAAAAACTTTTAAAACACTATAACTTTAAATCTAAAAATCAAAATTAGATAAATATATATATATATATATATTTGAAATTTACTCGTCGAGATCTATAAAATAAGATCCATTGTGACTATTTTTTGAATTTTTTTGTGAGATTTTTTAGTTAGTTGAAAAAAACTCAAACACAAACCAAATTCACTTTTCAACATACTTCTAAATTCTACCAAACACCCTATTTTAAAAACTCAACTCAAAATATCAACCAAATATCAGCTAACTGTCGACTGCTAAAGGTGACAAATTGGAGTATTGCTAAAAAATTCTTGCATACAGGCAAAATAAAAAGTCCATTGAAATTTGATTTCATGTAGAACCGAACAATAGGAATGATAATGTCATTTTGGGTTTTGGGAAACTATTCTAAACCTCCCTTCATCATCATGGCCCAACATATCACATGGATTTTGGTTGAGGATGGGCCTATTGTGTGTACAATTTACTAACTGTTAAGGCTCGGTTTGTCAAGAAAATTAAGTGAAAATTATTTGCTTCCAAAAAGTTAAATGAAATAAAGTGAATTTTTTTTTTACCTTCTTGTATGGGTGCAGGTAAAAGTACCCTAAATGTTCAATTTTAACACTCATTCTTTAAGCACCTATGTAAAAACTTTAATTTTTCAAAGGCACCCTTAATGGTTTGAGCACCCTAGTGTGAGCATGCCTACAACAATGGAAGAAGAGTGCATTTATCCTCTAAGTAATTAAATACAAATACATCTCTATAATTAACATAAATGCAATTATCCTCTAAGTAATTAATGTAACTTATAGCAAAATTGCATGAATTCAAATAATTAAGTTCACCAAACTTTGAGTATATATATATAACAATCGTACTTCAAACTTTTTTTAAATGGATCCAAATAAGTATAAACAGTGCATTTATATGTAACTATTCATTACCCTCTCGTCCTGATAAGCTATTCTTTACCTTACAAAATTACATTTATATATATGAGTATATATATATATGTATGTATATAACAATTTCACCAAACTTTGAATCGCATATATACATGGTAAAAATTGCACAAATCAAAAACATGAGCCACATGTATATATGTATATTTATGCAAGTAAATTGACATGAAAGTAGAAGAAAATAATGACAATAGAGATGAGAAGTGGTACGTCGACAAATAATAAGAAAGAAGAAGCGGTGACAATAAATCGAAATAAGGATTAAAGGAATTTGTTTTTTATTTTTCTATACCCAAATAGAGGATGAAAGGATTATGGTGCCTTCAAAGTATGATTGCAATTAGTGATTTCTTCTTTAAAAAGAAAAATGGGTGTTAAAACTGAAATTTAAGGGTGCTTTTACTAGCACCCTTCTTGTATGCATATGGTTGACAACACAACAAAAAAATAACATAAGAACTAGGATTAAAAAATTACGATTTTATTATGATTCAAAATTAACAATCACTAACCTACTAAAAATAAATATATAAACAATTAAGAATGTGATATTAGTATTATCAAGTGTTTAAATCTAAATTAAAATACATATAAACACACAAATTGACATTTTAACAAAAATTGTTTGAAATTTTTAATGCTAACATAAAATTAATAATTTATCTTCTACCATAATATTTATTGGTATAACTATTACAAGAGAAAACTATTGTTACAAATAAACTTTACCCTATTAATCTATTACTAAAAATAATATCATATAACTTATAAATTAAATTTTATAAATATTTAAGTATAATTGACATAGTTTATAATGATAAGAAATTTTAGAATTAATAGTTATAAAACTAAAAATTATTCATTTTATTATTTTGTTTATTTTATTAGGATGAAATATATATTATATGTAATTGCCTAAGCTTTCTCCTGACTTTCCCTCAAAATCTTATACTTTTTGTAAGGAAAAATTTCTCGCGAGAAAGTTATAGCAAAGTTGTGAAAACACTTTCCTGCAAACCAAACGCACTAAAAATGAAGGAAAATGAATATTCTTTCATTTATCCTTCACTTTTCCGTTGTCCAAACTCACCTTAAGCGAAGCGAGTTTCATATCTTTGATGCATGTACTAAATCCGTAGACACCAATTTTTACTATCTGCTCTATATATACATATGGCAAACTTGAATTAATTAAAGGAGTTTTATTCACGTTAACATATTTTTCTCAAACATAGTGTCGCTGCATATCCTTATATCTCCGCATCTATTTAATTCCTTAGTAATATTACTGGGCTCGATCTGCAAGAAGGCGAAGATAGATATGCGTTGTTTGCGCTGAGGAATATGAACAATCTTATTACACTCTTCGTCGGTCATCGACCAGTTAGAGATATTTAAATTCTCCTTCATCCTCTCCTTGAAGCTATTTGTTACGATAGTCACCTCTTGCTCATGTAATCTCTAATCAGTGAAATCTGCAATTAATTTTATACATACATATATATATATATATACATACCACAAGAATGGTCAATCGGTCCATCCAATTAATGCTAATGAATAAGTACTATTTCATTCTATTAATGCTTCATGCGCTACAAAATCATGGATCTAGGGGCCATCGCCCTCCCAAAAAAATCTAAAAATTATACTACTTAATTTACTAATATTTTTTAGCTATAAAATTCTTACAGTTTTAAGAATACCAGTCCCTCTACACTCCCCTCAACCCCAAAAATATATATATATATATATATAATAAGTATGACCTTATTTATATATAGTCACAAAGTTTTGGTAGACACTCCTCCATGCTTTCCCAAACAGACCTTATCTCAATAGGTGTCGACTCATGAGTCCCATAGAGCGCAACCATGTCAAAGTGGAGGGAGCCGACTTTTATGGCTTGGATGATTGCTAATTTGGCGAGGCTTGGATGATTGCTAATTTGGTGGCTTCAGTGTCCGGTTGGCTTGCATTATCGCCATGGCTTGTCCTCCGCTTGAGGAGCTTAAGGTTATTGTTGGTATAGTTGATGCTGCCATTTTGTTCAAATGAAGTATATAATCTTCTTTCCGTCTTAAGCATTGTTTGTAGCAAGTGATCTCGTGGTTTTTGGGGGATATCTCATTTATAAGGTTAACTAAGAAAAAGTACGGTATATATATTTATACTGATTTTGTAACGTACATTGATAACATATGTATAATTTTTTTTCTATTTTTAATTTTTTGAAGGAACTTGATATATCATATCTTTTTTTTTGCAGAAAATTTTACACTGGATATATATATATATATATATATATATATATATATCAATAGGTAATGGGTTTATTACGGACCATCAACACCGTAATCATTTAAGCATTAGTTTTATATTTTTTCTTTTTAATTTGTAATGCTCAATGGTAATTTTTTTATTTGTGGAAATTGAACCATGTCAAGAGCTTGATACAAGTAATTTTATGGGATTAAATAGTATCACCATCACTAATATAATATATTAATTTGACATGTGTCAAGCACCTAAAAAAAATAATATTAAAAAAATGATATATCATGCTCCCAAAAAAGAAATAATTTTTTTTATTTAAAATAATTTAATATGATGCCAGTTTCAAATTATAATATAATATTTTTTTATTATTTCTTTTTTTAGGAGCATGTCATATCATATTAAATTATTAAGGGTTAAACAATTTAACCATATAAAATTATTTGTATCAAGCTCTTGCTACGGTTCAACTACCATAAAAAAATCACCACTGAGCATTACAATATGAAAAAAAGGCCTGGATAATACGGTTAATGGCCGGCAATAGACCCATAACATATTGATATATCCAGTGTAAAACTTTCGGCACCAAAAATATGATATGTTTTATGTAAAGTGTGATGAAAATAAAAATTTATGTGGCAAGTCAAGTGGCAAATGAGTTAGCGACACATCATCAATTACTAAATGTGTTAGTTTGGAACCCTACTGGATATACTAAATAAAAACAAATAAAAAAGTTCCTTGTCTATTTTGTTTTAAACAAAAAATTGTATATTGTTAAAAATTAAAATTGCAAAATCGGTTCAAGAACATCGTACTTTTTGTAGTTAACCCTTATTTATACCGAGAAATCAAGCAACACTACACCAAAAATGCCAAATTATCACTATTAATTTCGTTACCTTGGTGACTGTCACGGACCGTCGATCACAAAGGTCTAAATGACATATATATATATATATATGCATTAAAATATCACTGCTATGAGTAGTGATAATATTTCAGAGCCTTTATCATTGCCATAAACAGTGATAAATTATTAAGTACTTATAAGTGTAAAAGTAAATTGTGGATTTAAGTTTGTGATTGCCAAAGGCATCCACAATTTATACTCAAAACGTCATCGTTGCATATAACCCATATATACAAATGCTTAAACACTCACTCACTATAATTAATACTATCATAACTATCAACCTCTCCAACTGAAAAACAGTGATGCTCCAAGCTCCCTCATCGTTTCACTCTCCTTCACGGTCTCACTATCCTTCACTCTCCTTCATCGTTGTTGACCTTCGTGAATAGTGATGATGTATTTTTTTATGTGTTTGGAACTAGCTAGCTTTTGTAGTTGTTGATTAGCTTAATATATATAACTGAATCTTGAGCTTTGGTAATGTGATAAATTGTTGAGCTTTGGTATAATTGATTGCAGGTATCTAGAATGGAATTAATGGAATTAAATTATGATTTTAGCTGGTGAAAAAAAATGGTTTTTTTTTCGTATTCTAGTTTTCTTTTTTCTAAATAATTCCATTATTTATCATTGTCAAAAATAGTGACAAACTATTGTCATAATATTTTCTGCCAATCTTGTGATTGTTAATAACAGTCATAAGATTTATACAATTATCATTATTTGACCTAATTAATGACTGCTCATAACAGTCCCAACTTTGTAAAATTGTAACTATTAGGAACGGTCATAATTAGCTAAATTGTGACAGTTGTAGACAAGTGACAAAACAGTCACACTCGTCACTTATAACTATTCTAGGCCACTCTTGGAAACAATCACAAAATCAAATTATGACAGTGGCAAATTAGAGAGAGGCCTGGCCTTCAACCCTTCATTAATTATTGATGTTTAGTAGTTGTTTAGCAATTAATTTGATTTGTTTTACGTAAGGTAAATAATGAATCATTCTGTAACGACCTATACAATAATTTACTTAATTAAATATTGTGATTAAATTTGGACTGTATACATATAAAAAAATGTGTTGTGCAAATGTGCATAGTTTAGGTTGGACTTTTATAATTTTTTAAAAGTGGATTATTTTCATTACAATTAATAATTTAGGAAAAAATTTATTTTTTACAGTAAGTTTTGATATAGTAATTGACTCTAATTTAGGACGTCTCAAAAAGGATAATGCGCTCTTAATTAATTTGGGACAGAATACTCATTTCCACGTTGTCATCCTAAATTAAGAGTCATACTTTTCTTTTTGAGAACATTTTTTTAAAATTAAGTCTAATTAGCTTTCCTTTAGGATTTAATAAGCTTTAGGATTTAATAAGTCTAATGTTACAAAACCCAAAAAAAAATCAAAATCACAACCCAAAAGTAAGTGAAAATGCATCTCAACTATTCATTATTTTATCTTTCTAAAATTCAAATGCAGATATGTGGTTCAAATTTATTTGAGTTACAGCTTTTAAGACATTTTTTGAAGTCCACAACATTTTTCATTTAAATAAATGTACCGTATTTCTCTCTAGTAGATAAATTTCATCATTTACCAGATATTAGGTTAATCAGATTTTTCTTAAAAGGTATAAAATTAAAGTGGGACTAATAATTTTGCAAAAAAAATGGAACACTAATTTTTTGTGCACATGCAATTTGTATGTGACTCAATTAAATATAGATGACAAAATACAAAATGCTAAACGAAAATAGAGTACTAGTATTTTGTGCACACAATTAAGTTATCTTCAACTGTACATGGATAGATTTATGCTAGCTTTTGAATGAACGTTGATGGAAACTATACCTAAATCTAAGGGTGTGTTTGATTAGCAATATTTTTTATAGAAAATGAGCATTTTTCATTTGATTTGACAATTAAGGTGTTTGATTGACTTTTTTTTTTAGACAATTCAATTTCCACTTTTGTCTCACACATGTGCATTTTTAAGGCAATTGAGGAAAATGTTTTCTTTGGGGGGGGGGGGAGGTGGTTTTTTGTTTTCCATGCTTGGGCACGGTTCACGAGATAAGGTTTTCACCATTTTCTTCATCAAAAATGCCATAGCTTAAAATATAAAATTCAAAATAATATAAAAATTTAATATTTAAAATATACTAATCAAGATCAATTAAACAAGATCCATCATGACTATATAATTATGTAAAAAAAATTACCAATAATTTTTTCTACATTAAAAATGCCATAATACAACAAATATTTTTCGAGTAGAAAATTAAGGCAATCAAACACACTACACTACCATTTCCATGCAACTCAATTCTAGGTAATTCAATTGCCTGTAACTTATTTTCTTTCTATGCAAATTCTATACTTACAATCAAACGAACCCTAAATTTTAATAGGGTATGTATCAAATTTAAATTCAACAATTAACAAAATACTTAAATCCCAAATGACCCTTATTTAAATTTTCTTTTGAATATACACAATATCACATCAAGTCACAAATAACATATGCAATTTAAATAAAGTGATGATGGATGTCAATTCTCATGAAATTGTGTCATACTTTTAATTGTCAAATTTTCCCCTTTGATTTTGTTTTTTTTTTCTTAAAAAGTAAATATGTTTTTGATAAAATTCAAACATTTGCTACTAAGCACTCTAAACTCACATTAATCATTTAACTATCTATCATTTTACTTTTTCAGATATTGTCCACCACAACGGTGGCGGCTAGAGGAGACAGATTGGGGTACTTCAAAAAGTTTCTTGGAATTTTCTTTAAATTAACATGCATCATACATGATTGAATTACTAATATCCTAATTTTAGTCTACTTTTAATTTGTTTTTCTATATGCATATGAGCGATACATGAAATTAGTAACACTAGATTTTTGTGCACATACAACATGGATGTATATAAGTGATTTAAAACAAGCATCTTTTCATTTTATAATGTTCAGCCCAATCTTCTACATTTGGCCCATTATTTTAGCTTGAATGGCAGAAATCGTCCCAACTATTTCTTCTCTCAAAAAGTTAATAAGAACTCAAATTGTAAAGATCAATTCGCTAATAGAAAACATGATAAGGTGCAGCCAGAAAGAGTTAAAATAAAAAACCCCAAAGAAAACGTAAAAGCTGTAAACAACCTCCTAAAGAATAGGAACTTATTGAAACTAAATTATAATAGGCAATTATCCTATTAATACTAGGAGACCAAAAAATTCCCTTTATTCATTCGCTTAAACTTACTGCAATTTATAGTCAGTTTATATCAAAAACTTCTCGAACACCCAGCAGCTCCCTTAACTTCAGAAAAGCATCTAGTTTCATCGGTTTGGTCATCAAATATGCCACATGATCCTGACTTCCACAGTGAATCAATGCAATTATACCTTTATTAGTAAGATTTCTCAAGAAATGATACCTTACATCGATATTCTTGCTGCGCCTGTGCATCACCGGATTTTTTGATAGCTTGATAGTTGAACTGTTGTCACATCTGACATATGTGCAGCCTTCATCAGAATGCCCCAATTGCTTTAAAATCCTTTTAATCTAGATAGCTTGACATGCACACACTACAATTGTTACAAATTCTGCCTCTGTGGTTGATAGAGTTCTAGGTCGGAAAATACCCTAAAGGGGGGGGGGGTGAATAGGGTTTTTGAACTTAATCGAATTTTTAAAACCATTTTAAAAAATATTTAAAGTCTATATTAAGTAATTAAGCAAAATACTCAAGCAATTCCAAGCACAAGGAAAATATAACAATTAATAAGAGAGCTAAAGATAGAAAGATTAAACCGATAGAAGTCGAAGACTTTTTGTCCATACAGTTCGATTTGTTAGCCCCTACTTCCGCGCTCGGATAGTTCTCTAAAAATTTTCACTAATACCGATATTCTTCCGGGTGAAGATCAAACCTCTACAAGTGTACACACTTTACAAATGTTGATTTCTCAAAACACTCACACAAGAACAACCTCTTGTTATTTTAAAGAGATGGATATCTCTTAATGTTTGAAGAATAAGATTTTGGTTGTGACGCCCCGATCTTTAAATATACAATTTATGAACTAATTCTATGAGATTAACACATAATTAAACTAAAATCCAAAAGATCGAGGGTCAAAGAAAATTTAAAAAGTGACCTGTTAAAATTTTCTCTTAACATAGCAATAAGCCTGTCCAACCACATAATACTAAAAATGTATATTCCAAGAATTCCATAATTCATATGAAGAATTTCAATCATAAAACCCTTATTACACGTATAACTTATAACGTAAACTAAATAAAAAATCTCATATATCGAGCTTATACCGTCTAAATTATGAATAATCATCCATAACCTTTCAAACCACATTCACATCTTCAAGTACTAACTTAAGATAATGCCTCCCACGTTCTAATTGCATCCCAAACCTGAAATACTTGAACCTAAAATTTTTATTTAAAACGGGGTGAGCATATAGTGCCCATTAGGGGTGGGGGAAAGGATATTTTACTTTTATAACACAAGTAATAATTAAATTTTCCCATCTTTAACATGCGTGAATTAAATAGCCATGAGTTATCATATACCGTACTAATTCTTCAACATGCAATGCAAACGCATGATGCACAAACCTGTGAGGATGTATCAATCCAGAATCTCACTTTTTTATCATTGTACTGAATCACCGCTATCATGTCGGTACAAGCAAATTGATCTCAAATATAGAATCACAGTTGTCATTATATAGATCGTTGGTGCTTTGTCGAGATCTAGATTTTCGGGTTACTCACCGCTGGCTCTAGACAGCCGACATCATTGCTGCCCCCCGGGAGTTTAGGAATTTTCAACTTAAGGGCACCGAGCCCTACTTATTTCCAACACGGCAAGCCCCCAACATTCAAATCATATCTCATCTTTACGGCTCTAATTAACTTTCGAAGAACCTGCACAAAACTTATGCCATGCATGCATATAGACACCAGAACTACAATGACATGCACCATTATCTTTCAATTCAATTCTCAATGCACTTTTTCCCATATGCAATTTTCACGTCACCACTTGGCCACAAGAATGTAAATATCAAGTTTTAACTTCATTATCAAGAATCCGACTCAATGACGCTTATCGAATGTTCTTGACACAATCAATATCAAGAATATTCAATAAATTCATTAGTCGATTATCATATCATGTGGCCAAGCCATGTCGCACTGATTCCCAAGCAAGTTCCTTAGTTACCCGTCAATATTTATTTTCTTTATATAAATATTTAATTATTTATAAAAAACATCGGCGTAACTTTTAGGAACTTCTTGTATAATCCGTATAGTTATACACAAAATTAATCACTATTATTACGTTTACCCATATTACTTTCTAAGTGATATTTCCATCTTTAATTCAATTCATACAACTTATAAAAATGCACACACGCATAATCATGACATGCTTAATACTTAAAATGCTCCACACACGTGATCATGACATGCTTAGTACTTAAAATGCTCTTTCTTTCTCATTAACACGTGCATATGAATTTCATAACAATTTGTAAATTATATAACCAATTTACAAAGCTTTTACGAAAATAAAGTTTAGAACCCCTACCTCTCATCCAAGCTAAAATTTATTCAACCATCCACAAGTTTCCTCAAGATATCTCCATATTCTCCTTGCTTCCAAACATTTCAATTTCACAACAAATAACCCAATTACTATTTATTTCCACAAGTAAAGTAATTACAATATATCCTTCAACATGTACTAAGCTTTTTTCCAAAATATTAAATTAATTAATATCCTAAATTCTCCGAATCTTAACATACTAGTCAAATTTACTAACCATAATAATCAATTCAATACATGAAGTATAATATGAGACATGATGCAAAATTTTCAGAATTCTCGCGTAGAAATCAATACCGTCCATCAATCTTGCAAAATTCGCCAAAAATTCATCTTTTATCCTTTTTGGGTGATTCCAAAGCCACATGTTAGGTATTGAACCATACTTTAAAATACATATTTGATAATTAACCTTAATCATCAGCCACCTGCTCAAACTGCAGCAAAACAGTGGCTAAAATCCTGTTTGTGTGCTTTGATATTTTAAACAAATACTTGGTGTATATAATTTCCTGTTTTAAATTCATACCTCCACTAATTCATGTTACACACACATACTTCTCCAAGTATTAAATTAAACCCAAAGACCAATAATTATCAAACTCAAATCATACTAAAAAAATTCCAAATTTACCAAAATTTATCCAAAATCAAAGATAATTTAAAGGCTTACCTCATAGCATCAAAATATTAACCAAAGGTGATGATGAACCGAGACTCGGTGATGAAACTCTAAAATTCTAGTACTTCTGTGTAGCTCTCAAAGCGTAGAACAACTTTCTCTGAAGGACCGTCACGATTCGACAAAGTTTGCTAAGTGAAATCTAGAAAGAGAAACCTTAAAAATTAAATAAAAATAGAGTCTCTTTACTCTCTCTATTGCTCAGCCAAAAATGGAGAAAGAATGCAAGAAAGGAAGTAGGTGGAGTTGTCTAGAAAATTCCTTCATTGGGGTAAATTACAACAATTTATCCCATACTTTCCAAATCTTATTATTTTAACCCAAAAACTTTTGTAACTTTTAATTTCACCCCACACTAAACTTTCACTTAATTAAGGCCCATACATGACTAATTTTGACAAATTAAATTATCGGGTATTACATTGGTGGTAAACACTAATGTACAATAGCTCGCAAGTGTTTGAAGATTACAATTTAAGCTCACACTAAGAGATATCAAATTTGATTAATAATTTATAGTTCAAAATAATGATGATTGATCAAAACAATGTTCTTGAATATTTGAGTATTGAATATAGATGAAGAGAATAGTGTTAGAATAATTCAAGAGAGTTTAAATAAGTCTTATAACGTGTGTATATAATTTAGGACAACATATGACCGTTTGGAGAGAGTTGGTGAAAATTAGTGCCAAAAATAATAAAAAGTCAGATCTCCAACGGCGAGTTTCTGAGCCATCAGTCAACTGAGTAAGGCTCATCAATCGACTGAGTAACCATAAATCGACTGAGCCTTAGCCCATTAGTCGACTGATGAGTACTGTCTGGCAGACCAAAACTCTAATTTTTCCACTTTTGTAATGTGGCTCTAAAATCAGTTTTGATGATTGGGGAAGGTCAAATATAGGTTCCTAAGACACGTATTTTCGATAGAGCTCCAAATAAGATCATTTTGAATTTATTAAGAATTTAATTCAAAATCGATTTTTGCTAAAATAAGATTTTGAAAGGATTTTGAAGCAAACTTTGATTTGATCAATCTAATTATGTAAAAACAAAGTGTATGAGTTATAATGAGAATCAAACAAGAAACTTTACATAGAAAACTTAAACACTCACTCAAATATGAAATTACGAGTATTCGAGGGCTTAGTTTGTTTCTTCGTTTCTTTTCTTCCTTGGGCCATTTTGTAGAATTATGGTAGTGCATTGATCAAGTTGTTGTGCGAGGTATAAGATATCGATAATAAAAAAAACTTATAGGTGAATGATCTTAGTTCCGGCTTGTCGGTTTAGTCCACGTATGATCAAATAAATGTGGCTATTACTTAAAACATCAACTTAGTTAAATTACATTTGATTAACATTATTTTTATTATCAAAATAAGATTAGTGACTTTTAGGTCAACAAGAGTCACTATTGACTGCTTTTTTGAACTCCATAAAATTACACCTAAACTTAGAATAAATACATATCTACTCGTACTCTTCTTATCCTCCATATCTCCAGCATAATCACTATCTGTGAATGCAAGCAAGTCACCATTTCCTCATTTCTTGTAATGAATTTCAAAATTTATGGTACCTCTTAAATATTGAAATGCCATTTTTGCTACTTGAAGATGAAGCTCTATAGGTTTTGTCATATACCTATTTATGAGGTAAGTGACAAACATCATATCTGGTATTATGGCTATGAGATACATCAAGCTCCCCACCAATTGCTTGTAGTATGTCTCGTCAATAGTAATACCATTTTTATTTTTGTTGATTTTGTAACCTAGAGCTATTGGACTATTAATCGAATTGCTCTCCAACATACCAAACCTCTTTAAAACTTCAAGTGCTTATTTCTTTTGGCATATGTGGATAGCATCTGACCTTTGTAACACTTCGATACCAAGAAAGAATCTCATTTTCCCCAAGTCCAACACGTCGAACTTTCTCATCATAGAACTTTTGAATTCAAACATTATAATTTCATTATCACTAGTGAAGATTAAATTGTCAACATAAACACTTATAATGATGATATTTCCTTCCCTACTTCTCTTAATGAATAATGTCTGCTCGCTGTCACATCTTTGGAACCTTCACTGATGAAATGTGCTTTGATTCGATTAAACCCAGCTCGTGGAGCTTGTTTTAATCCTACAATGCTTTGTGCAACTTGTAAATTAGATGTTCACTGCCCTTTTTCATACCCTTTCAGTTGATCAACGTACACATGCTCGCTTAGCTCACCATGAAGGAAGGCTAATTTGACATCCAACTGAAAAATCTTTCAACCTTTCTGTGCAGCTAAGGCAAAAATCATTATCACCGTATCCATTCTTGCCACTGGTGCAAAGACTTCTGTGTAGTCTATACCTTGCTTTTGTGAGTACCCCTTTAGCGACTAGTAGTGCCTTGTGCTTATCAATCTCCCCATGTTCATTGTACTTTATTCTGTAAACCCGCTTCACTCCGATTTTTTTAACTCCAGCTGGCAGATCAGTGAGTGTCCATGTTTTATTCTTCTTAATGGAGTTGATCTCACGATCCACAGCGAGTCTCAAATTTGCATTCTTTAATGCTTCTTCGAAATTTAATGGATTAGTTGTCACAACTAGCGCCATGTTTGCTTCATCTTGTAATAAACTTTCTCCAGTAACATAATTGCATGTGCATCCACACCGGAGGACACCTTAATCTTTTTTCCCCCTCACTGACATCGTTACGAGGATTAGAGAAATAGTTTTCTTGTTATCTAACTCCCTCATAACAATTGACTTCTCCATTATCATCGTTTTCGCTCTCATTTTCACTCACCCTTTTTATATCTTCATTATTTACACCAGCCTTACCCTATTCTAAATCTAACAAAATTTGCTCCTCGTAACTGACACCCCAATCCCACTATTTTTCTTCTTCGAAAATAACATCTCTACTCACAACAACCCTTTTAGCTATTGGATCAAACAATTTATACCCCTTAGACTCCTCACTAACCCCCAACAATACACAAGGAAAACTCTTATTGTTAAGCTTACCTCTTCTCACATCTGGAACATGCACATGAGCTAAGCAACCGAATATTCAAAAGTGTTCTATTGAGGATTTCACTACATTCCAAGCTTCTTCTTAGGTGATATTTTTGACAACCAAAGTCAAACACCGATTTAGAACATAGAAAGTCCAATTCACCGCCTCTGGCCATAATGTCTTTGGAATCTTCTTATCTGAGAGCATTGATCGAACCATGTTCATTACGGTTCTATTATTTCTTTCAACCACACCCTTTTTATTGCGATGTATATGTAGTGGTTAATTGTCTTTTGATTCCACTCATTTTACAAAAATCATTGAACTCACTCGAGGTGAATTCACCTCCCCTATCAGTCTTCAAACACTTGACACATAACCCTGTTTCTTTCTCAACCATCTTCTTGAAACACTTGAAGAAACTCAATGTTTTTGACTTCTCTACTAACAAATACACCGATGATCTTCGGCTATAATCATCAATGAAACATAACGTGTACCTTTTACCACTATTGGATTTGGGAGTGATAGGCCCGCAAATGTCTACATGAATGAGTTCTAACTTCTAACTTGTTCTCCACTTATTCTTCTTGGATATGGGGTCTTGATGTTGCTTTACATTGATGCGATCTGTGAAAATTACGTTTAAAACTGAAAATTAAGGAAGTCCGTGCACCATTTTTTTGTACTACAAGGTTCTTAATTCCTTGTAACTTAGATGTTCATACCGTCGGTGCTAAATGTGAGAAAGATCTTGCGAGCTTGTGTGAAAGCATCTTTCTTGCTGAGCTAGTGAATAAGTCTGAGTCTGTGCTAGCAATATAAACATTCTGTTGGCACTCATGATAGTTTGAATAATCAAGCCTTTATCTGGATGATAGATCTTATATAGTCCTCCCTGAATCAAAATAGATAAGCCTCTTTCTTGAAGTTGTCCTATGCTCAAGAGATTGTTTTTAAGCTCTGGAGCATAGTATACCTCAGTGACAACATGGTTGATTCCATTCAACAACAGCTTCACACTTCCTTTTCTAGCTACATTCATTATGCTATTGTTCCCAATTTGACTAAATGCCAAAAACCCTCATCTAATTCAATAAACATAACTCAATCCCCACACATATGATTAGAGCACCTTGAATTAAGGAACCATGCATCTTTTCTCCTGGCCTCATGCAACTCAACATAAGACATTAAAAGCATTTCATCTTCTTCGTTAAGTTCTGCATAGTTTGCTTCCTTATTCGAAGTGGGACACTCATATTGGAAATGCCCAATTTTGTAACACATGTAACATTCAACTGTGGCCTTGTTGAAAGCTTGACGACCTCTTCCATGTCCTCTTCCTCTGTAAGCATTTCTTCCTCGACCCTTTCATTCAAAGCTTTCATCAGTTGGCACTTTTAACATTTGTTCACCACCATTGCTTCTGTTGAATTTTTGCTCGTGCACAATAAGTGAACTTCGAAGTTCATCAATGGAAAGTGTGTCTATGTCCTTAGATTCCTCAATCGAACAAACCACATAATTGAATATTTTGGTGAAGGATCTAAGGATTTTTTCACAGATAGTAACATTGACCATAGTCTCTCCATATATTTTCATCTTATTGGCCACTGTCATTAATCTAGCAAAATACTCAGTAATTATTTCACCAACCTTCATTTTGAGAGTCTCAAAATCTCTCCTTAAAGCTTGAAGTGTAGACCGCTTCACCCTAGCATTGCCTTCAAATTTCTTTTTCATTGATTCCCAGATCTTTTTTGCAGTGTCCTTTTCCAAGATCGGCTCTAAAATCGTTATGTCAATCGCTTGGAAAATGTAGTTCTTTGCCTTAAGATCCTTCAGCTTTAACTCTTCTAGCCTCTTCTACTACGTCTCGGTCAATGGTAATGCTCTTTGTGCCGGCTCCATATAACCAGTATCTATAAGACTCCAATATTCTTTACTCTGAACGAAATTCTCCATAAGCATGCTCCAATGGTCGTAATGACCATTGAAGCATGGTATGGAAGGTTGCACAAAGTTTCCTTCGATAGTCACCTCCCTCTATTTTTCTCTCTGTGTTTGGAATCACTCAAAGAACAATATCTCTTTCTCTCTGTGTTGGAATCACTCAAAGCTGCAGCTTTTCCTCTCAGGCCTAGTGGAGGCTCTGATACCAGAATGTTGAGAACAAGATCAAAAACTAAATTGCTGTAGATAAGAACTCAACAAAACTAGATTGAATGACTCACTTTATTGAATATCAACAATATATGGCTATTAAATAGCCTTACATGAACTAACAGAAAGCTAAAATGCAGCCCACACTAACAGAAAACATGATAAGGTGCAGCAAAGAAAGAGTCAAAATAGAAAACCCCAAAGAAAACGTTAAAGATGTGTAAACAACCTCCTAAAGAATAGGAACTTATTGAAACCGAAATTAAATTCTAATAAGCAATTATCCTAGTAATACTAGAAGACCAAAAAAACACCCTTTAATATCTAGCCATTACTTTTCTTCATTTTCGGGTTTGTTGCACCGGTGTTATTTTGTAACGTGGATGAGATACTGAATTGGTGGAAACAGTGGGTTGGGTCTAAACCTTTAATTTGTATGCATATAACAATTTTTACTCTCTAATATATGGGAAACTTGAATTAAAGGAGTTTTATTCATATATAAGAAAATATTATGATCTTAAACATATATAGTAATTAAAGTCGCATGCATATCATCATATCTCTGCATCTATTTCAGCAATAATATCACACGGCTCTGCAAGAGCCCCAAGATAGACACCTTTGCGCTGGGGAATCTTAGCAATCGTATTACACTCTTCCTCGCTCAACGACCAGTCCAAGATATCCAGATTCTGCCTCATCCTCTCCTTGTTGAAGCTCTTTGCTATAATATTCACCCCTTGCTCGTGTAACCATCTCAGAGAAATCTGCAATCAGATTTACATACATATATATATACCCCGAAAATAGTTATATTATATTGTTCATTCAATGCTAACGAACAATTGCAACACTTTCATTTCATTAATTAGCCCCCCACACGCTATGATTAATACATTTATGCATGCACTCACGTACATACATGTACGCGCGTGTAATTGTATTATACATGTGCGTATATATGAAATTGGAACTAATTAAAAAGGAAATAAATAAAAACCTGGGCAGTAGTTTTGCCTTTAGCCTTGGCAATGTCTTGGAGAATAGAACAGTCCATTACTCGGTTGTCACCCCAGGAAGTGCCCGCCGCTCCCAAGGGGGAGTAAGCACTTAGTTGTATGTTCTTTGCCTTGCAATAGTCCCTCAGCTCTTTGTGCTGCCAAAGTGGGTTCATCTCCACCTTTCATTCACATAATAAATCATTAACAATTCCAAATTTTGGAAAAAATAAATTAAGATTTATGCTAATTGCTTCACATGGTCACAAAATAGGTCAGTCTCATGTGGGGAAAAAAAAACTAAGGCATGTTTGGATTGGAGTAATATAATTTACCTGATTAACAGCCGGAGGGATTTTGGCAAAGGAAAGGATTTCGTCGAGTCTCCTTGGAGAGAAATTACTAACGCCAATGGCTTTGGTGAGGCCGAGATTTTGACACTCCTCCATACTTTTCCAGACAGACCTTATCTCAATTGGAAAAATGCATTCCTTTGGGACTGGGACCTCTAATACCTCTTGCTTTAACCTTAATGGCCAATGTATCAGATAAAGGTCCACATACTCCAAACCTAACTTCCTACAATTTTTCACAACCCCGCATATGTTAATTATCAACATCGTTTAAATAATTTACTTAAAGTTGATTATACTCGAATACTAAAGAATTTAATCATGTTAAAAGCAATACTGGTTCTTCTTGAAGCAAGTGATGATCGATGTTAACTGTTAGTACAATTTTTACATTGATTTGACATAAGGCACATATACACTTTAACTAGTACCAGTAGCGCTTAAGAAAAACAATCAACTTTGATCTATATTTTCCTTGATATGACAAATGCAGGGGTACTCCAAAAAAATATATTTAAATTGGTCGCACCATATATAATAACATTTTTTTTGCTTTCAAACTATTATCTTATATAATAAAGATGGAAGTTATCTTTTTTCTAGTTTATAATTCGAAGTCATTGTTACAGAAGTCTTTTTTACATTAATTAGCAAATATGGTATCTTTAAACATTGAGATCCACTGCACATGGGACACAAACTACTGCTTGAAGGATTACAAAATTCAATAATTGCTAATACTAAGGTCAAAGTCAAAGACAATAACATATATAGCATTGTCATCCTTATGGTTAATAATATTAGTATTCTATAAAATTATTCTCTCACTTCAAAATTATTTTTAATGATATTTTATATAAAATTTTAAATCGATCTTTTGAGATAATTTTTAGTCACTTTAATTAAATGATCGAGTTTGATGTGCTAATGTCATTACCCATGGTAAACCAATCTTCAAATATCATATAGTAAAATTTGGCACAACTACCATGTTGACTGAATTATCTCGATCTCTAAATTTTATTTTAAAAAAATAATAATAATAATACCTGGAGTATTTTAATAGCATAATTGGTTGCGTTATTCTCAATATATAATAGCATAAATGGAATATTTATATATATGTATGCTGCGTAAAAATACATATGAACGAAAAGATCGAAAAGAGAATTATATAATTACTCGAGGCTCTTTCTGATGGCTGGTAAAACAAGATCAGCTTGGGTAGAGTTGCACCAGAGCTTGGTAGTGATGAAGAGCTCATCTCTGGATTTGACCAGACCGAGCCTAAGTGCTTCAGCTATAGCTAAACCAATAGCCGGCTCAGTCCCGTAGAGAGCCGCCGTGTCAAAGTGGCGGTACCCCACCTTGATGGCTTCGATGATGGCTGACTTGGTGGCTTCCGTGTCATCCGGTCCTGTTGATCCACTGCCCATGGCTATGATCGGCATCGCTCGGGGCCCATTTAACGAGCTTAATGTTACTGTTGGTATGGTTGATACTGCCATTTTCTTCAAATGATATCTATTTACAAATCTCCTTTCAGTTTTAAGCTTTGTTATTAAGTTGTTTATTTTCTGGTGTTTGGCCCTTTTATTATTTATAGCAAGAAGTAAAGCTAATTACGGAACGTTGGAGACGCATTTTTAATAATTAATGTTTAGTAGTTGCTTGTGGGGGACCATTTAATTTTGTATCATAGACCGTGAATAATTGACTTTTCTATAACCTGACAATAATTTTTAATTTATTGTCGAAATATAAATTTAGACTGTATAATAAAGGCGTGCAGAGTGCACACGGCAAATGTGCATATGTATACTACTTCCGCTCTTTACTTAATAAATTTTTGTTTGACTTTTATGTTTTTAAGAATAATATACTAATTTAATAATAATCAAATATTGTTTATTTGTTTAGAAAAAAAATATTTTCTAGTGTAGTATTACTACGGTAATTATATCTTCAAATGAAAAGTAAACTTTTAATTATACGGATTGAGAATTCTTAAGAGAAAAGGATTGAATTACTTTGTTTATCTCAAATTAAAAAGCTAATTCTTATATATTTTCCTTTTAAAGAATTTACATTAAGAGTCCCCTAGCTTAGCTTTCCCTTTAAGATTTAATAAATGTGTACCATCACAGCATATTATAGTATAAAAGTTTTATCAATTGTATTTGATTGAATTGAATCAATCAAAATTTTCAATTTTTCTTATTTATATTATCATAGGATATAATTTGTATGTGACTCGATCAAGTATAAATGATTAAAAACAATATAAAAAAAATAATATCTCAAACTACCCACACTTTTTTTTTTTTTGAAACCTTAATCCACAATTGTTACTAGCAATGATTGTCCCTTTTTTTTTTATTGTTTTGGTTCAAACAGTTATTAGGTAAATTAAGCCAGCTAGCTTGCAGAAACCAAAGTTTTTTCACCAGTTAGGTTAAAAACAAAATATCTAAGGTGAGATTACAAAAATCACAAAACATTACTTATAACACAATTTTCAAAAATTACACCTTGTCGGACTACCATTCTACTGTACCCTTCAGTTTTATAATTATGTTTCATGACTAAACTAAAAAGGGGCAAATTGTGACATGACTTGTACAAAACCCTAATCTTCTTTTTATAATATTTCCGTTCCGAATTGAAAATCTATTTTTTCTTTGATTCTGTTAAAAGATTTTTTTTTTTAAATTAAAAATGAAAATTTGAGACATAAAAAACCGATAATAGATATTATAAGTATTATTTCAAGATAAATTAGTACAAAGTCCATCCTAAACGTAAATAATAAAAGGCTTTCACGATTAAACCATGTTTTTATTTACCCAAGTATTTTACTTCAAGTGACATGACTCTCGTTTTTACTTAAAAGTTCGAGTCCTTAGGACTCGTTTGGTTTATGAAAGGGAAATAAATTCCTTTATCTTTAACATGGAGGTGAAAAACTAAAAATTTTGTCAAGTTTCTTTTCTTGTGTCTGGTAAAGCATAGAAAGTACTTAAGTAGATGTATTGTTGTCCAAAAATTTTGTAATGAATGCTAGAAAATCACAAGAGAAAATCAATCCCATGAGTTTTGAAGGGAACGACTTTACTCCCTACTTTCCTCTTTGTCAAGAAAGTATTTCCGGAATTTGTGCTTACCAAATAAAAAAAAATAAAAAATTCTGAGTGCTCAAATTCGTAAATCAAACAAGGTCTCAGGCCTTTCTTCCAAGAGAGTAGTTTTTATTTTTTAGTTTTATGAATTTCAGCACTTACATCATAAATAGTATAGACCAATTTGATTTTATTTTTAAAATTTCGGTGCGTGTTGTGTGGTGTGGTGGGTTAAGTACTTAAGTTGGGTGGTGATGTTGGCACCCCCAATATCCATTGGTAACACTCCCACAAAAAAAAAGTAAGTTGTTATTTCCACCCCACTTCATCTTTTTTAGTACAAAAGTTAATTAACCTTAAACTATTTTTTCACCCACTTGTTTTAATTTAAAACAAAAGTTAATGAATCTCCCTCCAAAGTTAATCAAACATTTATCCCTAAATAAATTTCCCTCCAAAATTCCTCTCTTCTACCCAAATAGGCAACAAAACTTTGATCTCCACAATTGATGCAAAAGGGTAAGCTTGAGAAAAATGGAAGGAAAAAAGGAAACTTTGGAACAAGATAAGAAAACCAACAAACAAAACCTCCATTAATTCAAAACTTTAAATTTGAGGAGAATGGTAGAAACAAAACCTCCATTGATGCAAAACTCAAAAGTTAAGAATAATGGTAGAAAAAAGAGAGAAACTTTAAAATAAGGAAAGAAAAACAAGTAAGAAAAAGTTAATGAAAGGAAACACAAAGAAGGTTTATTCGATTCTCCATAACCGAGTAGTAGGCTTGTACACTCGGTTGCTCTTAACCAAGTATGAAATCCCATAAAATGTAATGCTCTCGAGACCTTTATTCGGTTGAGAGAAATCGAGTGTGATTAATGTCACTCGGCTGCTCACAGCCGAGCATAATATAACAACACTCGGCTGCTCTCAACCGAATGAAGGTCCCAAGAGTATGACATTTTATGGGATTTCATACTCGGTTTAGAGCAGCCGAGTGTACAAGCCTGCAACTCAGTTACGGAGAACCGAGAAAGCCTTCTTCGTGTTTTAAACAGAAAATTTTATTTTTTGTTTATATATTTGATGTGCATGCTATAAAAATCATATAAACAATAAAACAAAATAAAAACATGTATGTCTCTCTTTCATTAACTCTTTCTTGCTTGTTTTCCTTCCTTTATTACAAAGTTTCTGTTTCTTCTACCATTATTTTTAAACTTTGAGTTTTGCATCAATGGAGGTTTTGTTTTGTTTTGTTTTGTTTTGTTTTGTTTTGTTTTGTTTATACCATTCTTCCCAAACTTAGAGTTTTGCATTAATGGAGGTTTTATTTGTTGTTTTGGTGCTACCAAAATTTGTTGTTAAATAGAGAAGATGGTAGAGATGGTAATTTTGCTTGTTTAAGAAGATGGTAGAGATGGTGGAGAAATTTTGGGATTAGTTTGGGGTAATTATGTAGTTAATTACTTAATCATGTTATTAATTAATTAAACATGAGATTAATTCCTAAAAATAAGTGGGAGTGCTGGGAGTGTTTTATATAAAGTGGGAGTATTATTAAAAGAAAAAAGGAAAAGTGGGAGTATTAGTAAGAGTGGGAGTATTAACAAGAGTGGGAGTATTACCAATAAGTATGAACGACGGATTAATTCATGGCATTCGCTTTGTTCCAAAGTATGTTTCGTTTTACTTTTTAAAGCAACCTCCTTTTATTACCACCATGCAGGCATCATAACTAATATTAATAATAGAAGAATTTCACCCCTATCCGCTACATGTCTTTTTAAAAGAATTTGCCAAGTATCCTCTCTCTCCAATTTAAAAGTCATGTTCTTCTCTCTACAATTTAAATACCAAAAAAACTTGTATTCAAAATTAGAAATCTAGTTCCCACTTTTCGCTCTCTCTCCAATTTATAAAACGTTATCACCTTTCTAAAAACTATCACAGATAACTTCTTTTTTCCCAACTTCCTACATCTATCTCTTAATCTATCTCCTCTCCTTCCCTCACTTTCTAAAATTAATTCACCCAACACCTACTTGTAGACACCCTGATCCGTGACCCCCGCAAGAACCCTAACGACCTTCGAGAACTACTGTTTTTAGGTCCGGAACCCACCCAAGCACCCGAAACTACCCTTGGTGGGTTTGTTGGCCAACAAACATATTTTTTAGAGAGATTGTCGCACGACATATCACATTGTCGCGCGACAATCCCTGATATGTCGAGCGACAATCATGTCTTGTCGAGCGACAAACCCCTCTGCACCCGACCAACCACTTTCTGACACATCACAGTGTCAGAATCCATCACTTCAGCCGTTTGTCGCGCGACAATCATTCCTATGTCGCGCGACAAACCCCTCTGCACCCGACCAACCACTTTCTGACACATCACAGTGTCAGAATCCATCACTTCAGCCGTTTGTTGCGCGACAAAGAGATATGTCGCACGACACTTGCCCTGTCTGGGGGAATGTCGCGCGACAATCTCTCCCGAGCACTATAAATAGGCCAACACCCACAAGGGTTCAGGACGGCAACTTCTCGCCACAATTTCTATACTAAAATTCCTTATTCTCTCTGATATTTTCTAATCTTTAAGCCTTCTCCGGAAGCATCTGTGATAACATTTATTTTCGCAAGAGTCTCAGATCTAATCTTGGCACCCGGAGTGCCACCTTCTAGAGTCAGACCGCTGGAAATATTTCTAAGAGGAAAAGCTAATATTCGCCGGAGGTCTTCTCTGTCGTATTATATTTTCTCTCTCTTATTCTTATATATATCGTCGGGAAGGTAACTAAAGTCTCTTCTAGTAATTAAATAAGATATTTGTATATTAGTTTTATTGTAGACTTGTTTAGAACTCGATTTTTCTAACGGGGCGCTGCCCCGCACCCCGCGACCTGACCGGGCAGGTCGATCCCCGTCCTGGTAAGCGAAGTGGCGACATAGTTGTGGTAGATTCCTAACGCGCTCGAAAAACAGGTTTTCATTAGTTATTTCCAGAAAGTAGTAGAATATCAGTAAAAGCATCCAAGTTTTTCAATATAGAATAAACATATAAGACCACTAGAGACCGAAAGGGCGGAATGGGTGCTTAACACCTTCCCAAACCGTAATATAGTTCTCGAACTCTATAGAATCCTGGTTTCGTAGACAAACGTGTAAAGAAAGGCTTATCTGTAGCCTTTCCTCTTACACGACCCTTTTTGTCCGTTTTCTCGAAAAACGTACTGGCGACTCTAAACGAACCCTCTTGCATCTAGAAATAGGATAGAGGGACACCCGATATGAATTATCAACACATAGAAGCAAATGGAACGACGGAATCATTTTCGATGTTTCAGACGCCCACCAACGGGAACGAGAACCCAGGGGGTCGCATTTGCGGATTCTCACACTATTGCATCCACGGATGCTACACAGTATTACAATTGTAACATTCCTATTTCTCTCCCTACTTTTTAACAATATTGACATCCTCCATTTCTTTGCATGCAGCGATACAAATATGTATCTATATATGCATAATAAGATTTTCAGTATTTTCATGTTAGTATAGATATGTATTAATGTATGTATCATGATATGCATACTTTTTTGCAAATATCTTTCAATATTAATAGTTTTAAATATTTTGGACCACCACAATGATAAACCCCTTTCCCATAAATTCATATAATATTCTCTCTCTTTCTTTCTACAATGAGAATTTTTCCATCTATACGTATTTAATTCTCTCTTGAATATCATAATTATCGGCATGATTTTTTTTCTCACCTCTTTAAGTATATCATCATATATAACTAATATATATAATAGAAGAAGTTGATTATAGTCTGGCACGTGTAAAATCATGTAACTTCTATTTTTGGTTTCTGTTAACCTTCTCCTTCTCTCCCCCTCTGATAATTCACAACGTTTTTTTCCTCATCGCCGATGCTTCTTCTCTTTCATGGTTAGTGAACTTTCCTCTCCTTCCCCTTCTTTCACCCACTCAAGGCTCCATTAATTTGCAGTTTCAATTTCAGTATTCACGATCGTCCCTTCAAGATGAGACTGTTTTTTAAGTTCGAGAAATCGTCATCCTCACAAGCCATTACAGATTACCACTTGCCGATACCAATTACTCGACTAATATAACTTCGTATCCACGATTGTTTTCAAAGAGGTTAATGGGCATTTGAAGAATTTATCACTGTTCGAAGAAGTTATTTGGGCATTTTTATCATTTTGAGAAATTTAGGTTTTCTATAGCATTAGGCATTACATGGATTTAGATTGATAATGGCTTACATTGTATGGTCCTATTTGTGCCACAAATGCACTAGAAATGTTAGGATTCTTAGCGACTACACTATTTTTTACTGCGTTGATCTTCACCGCAGTTTCTCTTCCTTTTCCACATAGATGAGCAGATTGCTCATGAAGTCTCCCTCAAATGAACCATCACCGGCTTTGTTTTATAGGCATCATGTGCGTCTCTTCGTTATTTCCACTTTGTCTAACTATTCATCAACCAATAGGTTAACTAAATACACATTATCTCCTTTACAAAAATTGTAGTCAATCAGTGAGATTATTTCCTTATTAATTAATCCCTTTCATTAATGTAATTTTGTTTCATATCTTCAATGGTTTATTTATTATTTAAGTTTTTTCTTTTGCAATTAGAATGCAGGAATTAGATTAATTATTGTGAGGACATAATTTTAGCACTCTCTTATAGGCCGAATGGGAAGGACGAGATCCAACTATCATGAAAGATAGCGAATTATGAATGAGGCCCAACAATATGAGGGGCCATACATAATGTTCACCAAGTAAGAAATGATATCGTGCCGAGTAAAAAGGGAACGACCGCCGAGTAAAAAATAATCGACCTAAGAAGAATCCTAGAACTATATATGGAGAAAATGCCGGCATAAGCCTCCTAACCAATAAAACAATGACACCTGTAATAATAGAGTATGATAAATGCTTACTATAAGAACGAATGACAAAATGACACGTGTAAAGTACAAAGAAGTTAGTTACGACAGATGTGCTCCCCTCACATGGAAGGAGGAGATGAATATCACAAGGACCACAAGGTATACCCTGGATGGTCATTTTACTTGTGACCTAATCTAGCTTGGAGAGCATGAAAAAGGGATCTATAAATAGAAGAGAGAAATTGATAGAAACCCTACCAAAAAGCAAAATCCAATTACTATCTCTATCAGTTTGGGCCAGACTTGCTCTGGTTCCACTTCGACACACAAATACACCACTTACAATTGTATAAGTGTCAAGTGCTCTTTTTCCTTTTTTTATTTTCTCTTAGGTGTAGATGTGGGATTGTCAAAGATAATTAAAAGGATTGTGATTCTTTTGGAGGTTTGAATTTTGGTGGGATTGCATTTTGTACATCATTAATTCCATTAAAGCCATCTTTTCACAATTTTGACCATTTGGTAGGACCTCTATCAATTAGTTATATTATATCAAGTAATATACGTGAAGATTTGTGATTTTTTGTTCTTTTCTTTCTCAAAGTAAGAAACACTAATTTCACCTAATTATCAGTGATAACGATGCAACTTATTATTAATTTGTTGTAAGATTAAATTAATTTAATTAATTCATTGTTTATGTCCAGTAAAAACAATGGAGTATTAGGATTATGGAAAACGCAACGCACTTAGGGAAAATCAAAACATATAGATAACTAGAAAACAAGAAAGGAAATTGAATAAAATATAAGCCTATATTTTAAATCCTCAAAGTTTGTTGCATTTTCGCATATATTTTTTATTTATCTTAGTAGTTTTTACTTTTACCTTTTTAATATATTTTTATTTAACTTGCTGCTCTGCTTTTGCATCCATGGGACATAATGGATTCTTGGTATTTGATTGTTTTTTCTTCGAAATATATCTTAGTGCTAGGACAAAACATTCCATTCATAGCATATCTTCAACAAACAATATATATATTATACGCAATTAAGTATTTACCTTCACTATATATTTCTATTTTAAGTGTTTCAAATTAATTAAAATTCTACTTTTTTTTAGCACGAAATCAATCAATGTATATATCAAATGCTAAATAAGTTTTGTTTTCAATTCAATGAAATTAGCCTGGATGTCATTAAAAAGGTATAGATGTCAAGCTAGATTCTTTTAAAAAGAAGACAGACTGTACACTTTAATTGAAGCTTAAAATATTATATTTACCATAGTCTGAATTTTGGATTGTTAATAAAAAAGGATACTGCCTACAGTATAATACATAGTTTACTTTTGAGCATCCGTGCATCGCATGGGTTGCACACTAGTATATATAATAATACCTATTCAATACGTACGGTCCAATTAGCTAACACTAATAAGACTATTATTTCAAAGTAATGTAATATTTATTCATCCATTAATTTAATTTGTCCATGAAAGAAAACTTGAAACATACAACAGAATTGCAAAATTTACTTGTAATTTGTATTATACTCCCAGCCTTAAACAAATTATTAATTAGTTGTTTTGTAGTAAAAAGGAAACAAATATAGTCGAAAGTTTTGTTTTGTCCATCACCCTCGGGTTTTTTTTTCTTTTTATCCTCGTTGTTGCATTTTTTGCTCGGTTCCAAATCTAAGAATAGAGGAGCTTGGTTGGAAATCAGATTGTTGTGCTTGGGTTGTAATCAAACTTGCTGGAAATATGCAAAAGAATATTTTCACTAAAACATAAGTAAAGATTACACGTGAACCTCGCTCTAATACTATGTTAAGAACCATCTCTCTCAAAAACTTAAACTGTTAGGAGAAGGAACCGTAATGAATATTATACTTAACATTATAAATAATTAGAAAAATAGCTCAAAACATAACATAAGATATTATCCACCATAACCGCGGTCTACTAAAGGTGCCATATGGAGTATAAGAAAGTTTCTTGTAATTTGTTTTAAAAATGCATCATACATAAATTGCTGTCATCTTAATTTTAGTTCAGCTTTTATATTTTATATGCGCAATGGATGCGGAACCGGTATTGAGAGCATCCACGCTGAATATGTTAAAGTAAAATCACAAATTTGTAAATATATCAATAAATTTTTTGAGAGGCTACACCGAATATGCTAAAAAAATATAGCCATATGGGCATCTTAAGCTTGTATGGTTCATACGAGTAAGTCAGGTTTAAAAAAAAAATACTTCATACAAGTAAAGCACACTCTTACTATTTTATTTTTTTTATTTTTTTTGTGTTATACAAGTAAGGCATATAAATAAAATTTAAGCGTATACTAAGTTTATCCATCCTCTACTAAATAAGCTCACCCCTTAAGTTTCTCCGTGGTAAATAAATGTATTGTAAATTTACACATTTACTATATTCAATATGAATGCTCTTAGTAGCACCAGTTCGCCGTGCATACAAAATATGTGTATGACTTGGATTTAAGTAATTTAAAACTCATATTTTCTTCATTTATTATTGCTTAGCCAATTTTCTTTGTTAGGCCCATTATCTTACCATTTAGCCCAACACGACCCTAGATTTGTTTTGAGAATGGGCCTAGTGTGTCTTATTTATTAATTTTCTTGATACAATTGATAATAAATTCGGATGTTCTTAAAAAATGATGATTCTTAATTAATAACAGTTAAAGTGAAGTAAGATCCATATATCTCCATATGTACCAAATGCGTATCCCCCAATTTTACGCAAACTTAGTAAAAGGAGTCTTTTATTTACGCCAACTTAGTAAAATGAGTATTTTATTTTTATTTATCTTTTTGATAGAAAACTCTGAGAAAATCAAATGATGATAAGACAAAACATAACTACGGAGGAGAGGCGACGAAAATTCTGGAGCCCACCATCCAAGATACAAAGTCAATTAAATCTAGCAATAGCATGAGACATTCTATTCGATCCCTTCTCTACGAACAAAAGAGGCTTGAATTGAAGGGGTTTTATTCAGAAGAGAATATTGTTCTCAAACACAGTAACGTCCAGTTATCGATCATATCTCTGCATCTATTTCAGCGAGTATGTCATTGGGCTCTGACATAGAGCTAAGATAGATACTTTTGCGCTGAGGAATCTGAGCAATCTTATTACACTCTTCCTCAGTCAACGACCAGTCAAAGATACCCAGATTCTCTTGCATCCTCCCCTTGTTGTAGCTGTGCGTTATGGTAGTCACTCCTTGCTCATGTATCCATCTCAAAGAAATCTGCAATCAATATATATATACACCACCAAAATGGTTAAACGATCCTTCCAATACTAATGAATGTATATATATACTAGAGTTTCATTTCATTAATTAATTGGACATGCACTACAATTAGTACATTTGTGCGGTTGCGCTTGTATTATATCGATCAAGTTGGTAAAGGAGAAACAAATAAAAACCTGTGCAGTAGTTTTGCCTTTCGACTTGGCAATGTCTTGGAGTATAGAGCAACCCATTACTCGGTTGTCACCCCAGGCAGTACCTGGCGCTCCCAAAGGAGAGTAAGCACTTAGTTGTATGTTGTTTGCCTTACAAAAATCCCTCAGCTCTTTATGCTGCCAAACCGGGTTCATCTCCACCTTTCATTCAGCACGTGTTGTCAAGTTTCATTAGTGTCCCAATTAGTTGCAAATTTTGGATTCTCATGAGAAATAAAAGGTGTACTATTTTGTTTGGAGTAATATAATTTACCTGATTAACAGCCGGAGGGATTTTGGCGAAGGAAAGGATTTCGTTGAGCCTCTTTGGAGAGAAATTGCTTACGCCAATGGCTTTGGTGAGGCCGAGATTTTGACATTCCTCCATACTTTTCCAAACAGACCTTATCTCAATTGGGAAAATGCATTCCTTTGGGACCGGGACCTTAAGTTCCTCTTGCTTTATTCTTAATGGCCAATGTATCAGGTATAGATCTACATACTCCAATCCTAGATTCCTACAACAAATTTTCACATGCCCCACACATTAATTAATCATATAAAAAAAATTATTCAACTTGATGGCTGGTAGTTAAATATATATGCAGATAAAAAGAAAAGAGAAATGTATAATTAATTAATTACTGGAGACTCTTCTTGATGGCTGCTAAAACAAGATCAGCTTCAGCACAATTGCACCACAACTTGGTAGTAATGAAAAGCTCGTCTCTAGATTGGATCAGACCAAGCTTAAGAGCTTCGGCTATAGCTTGGCCAAGAGCCTGCTCTGTCCCATATATGGCCGCGGTGTCAAAGTGGCGGTAGCCGACTTTGATGGCTTGGATGATTGTTGATTTGGTCGTTTCCGCGTCGGCTTTTATTGATCCACTCCCCATGGCGATCATCGGCATGGCACTTGACGAGCTTAACGGTTACTGTTGGTGTGGCTAATGTTGCAGCTGCCATTTTGTTCAAATGAATTATGTATGTAATCTTCTTTGACTTTTAAAATTTGTTTGGATAACGTGCTTGTGTGGTGTTTGGACCCCAAGCTTAATTGTGTTATATATATATATATATAACAACAGACAGATTAGAGAGTTGGTGACGCATTATTGATAATTAATTAATTTATGTTTACTATTTTTTTGGAAATTGATTTTGTTTCAAATCTGGTGAAAATTTGACTATTAATTGGATAACCTAATTTATTGTGTATCTGAATAAGGACGATGTGTATTACAAATATATTTGCATATGTTGTTAAATACTTCCTCACTTTTCTTCGTGAAAGTTTTAAATTAGAGGAATTGATAAATATTGTTCTTTATATCTTATTATAATACTTTTAATTAAATTAATTTTTTCTTGAAGATCACTAATTTTTCGTGCCTCTGCAATTTATATGCGACTCTGTTAAATGTAAATGATTAAAAAAAAATAATGAAAAAGCAAAAATAAGTGATCGTCAAAAAAAAAAAAAAAGTGGCTCATGCAAAGCGGGCAAAAATTAACAGGCCTAAGAGCAAATTAAAGGGAACAAGAAGGCCATCGGGGCAAATTGTGGCATCACTTCTCTAGAACAAACAAATTGTGTGTTGTCCAAAAGCTAATCTCTTTTATAAATATAATATAATATGAACTGTTTCCGATCCAAATTATAAGTGTAAAAAAACAATTTTAAAAAAATTCAAAGAAAAATGAACCCTCATAATTCTTTACATTATATAATTTTTTAAAACATAATAAAAATAGTATTGATTGCATTTGATCAATTGGCGATAACAATTGTACGTTTTTTCATTCTTGAGGTCAAAATCTAAATTTAAGGACTATCTAAAAAAAAAAAAAAAAAAAAAAAAAAAACAACATGTAGGGTATTTTTCTTCTTCTGGACTTCTATTTCCAATTTTATGGATGTCAGCAATTACATCAATCTGGTGGACTAACGTTACACCATTATATTTCTTCGATTTGATAATTACACGTACGACGTTTATATTTTTGAGTCAAAGATAATCTGTGAACCAACAACCAAGATTAGATTAATTAATTAATTCATGGCCGCCGCTTTCTTCCAAAGAATACATGTTTTATTTTATGCCTTTAAGACTTTTCGAGGTAAACCTCCTTATTAAAGCACCTATTTTATATATAATACTTATTCAACACGGCTCTGCTAATTAGTAAGACCATTATTTCTGGGTAGTGTAATTTTTATTCTGGATATAACTGATCGAATTGCTAAAGCTAATTACATTAAGTTTATATATATATATATATATATATATATATTATTGTCTTTAAACATATTATCAATACCAATTAGTTGTTTTATTTTTTTTTCTTTTTCCTCCGAGTGATAAAAACCATTCCAAATAGATTACTTTTGGGCCTCGTTTATTACTTTATTAGTTATGGCAATATGCGAATTAGCTGTGGCAATCGAATATTGAGGTATATGTATTGGACTTACAATTTGTTTACATCTTCATATGAGTTTTCGTTAATTTTTACAGGTAAAAAGACTCTCAAACAATTTTTTTGGTTTAAATATCACCGGTTACAAATATAACATCAAACACTCTCCTATTACAATAGCATAAATTTACTAATATAAACACGTATAGACATATATATATATATATATATAAGAAGGCTCCAGCCCAGTAAAATAAACTAATACCCACTGGCTATACTATATATTTTTCCTAACTCAGCCCCCTCAAGTCTTCCACAAGCCCACCCCAACCCGGCAGCCCATTTAAAACCACTTGGACATTAAAGAAAACAGGTAAATTTACTTCTTAATTTAGGTAACAAGCTTGTAGTTTACGACTTTAGTCTGAAGTGATCATAATAGATGGCCAACGTTATTCTTCCAATAACAATAGGCTTTGACGTAAGCATGCAATCCATTTAATATTATTTAAAATGGTTTAGGAATAAAAATAAAAAGTTCTGTAAGCAATTAGTTTATTCTTACAAATTGCTGCGGAATAAAATGTTCCACTTGCTCAATAACATTGCTTTTATATCTATAATTCGATCATCGGTTCAATTAAAAAAATAAAAAATTTAGTACAAAACTGAACAAAGTATTATATATATTTAATTAATGGTGCGCCTGTAATTAGTAAGACTTTGAATTGGGTAGTCCTAAAATTTTAGTTGAAATCTTTTACGACTGAAGATAACACTTTCTCTCTCAGACGACTGTATTCTAAATTCTGTTTTTGAACAATTAGAACAATTGTACTTGGATGTATTCTAAATTCTTTTTTTGAACAATTGTACTTGGATGGATTTGAATACGGGATTTGTTAAATTCTTTTTTTGAACAATTACACTTAGAGGAATTCAAATATAGAATCTCCCATTAAATAGATCGATCCCTCGTATTCTAAATTCTCATTATATGTTTTATGAGCATTCCATTGGACAAAAATTAAGAGGGATAATTTGTCCTTGCTTGATTGTTTTGCATTGGTAAAGAGATGGACACCACTTAAGCCAAATACAATATTTACATAATTATCTAAGCCCAAGAAGCTCAAACGATTTCATAATGTAATCCAATTTCAAATGATCCCTCAAAATTGTTTTCTCCCTAATTTTGTTCAAAATACAAACATTTTATGAAATGTTTTAAACTTTTAAATATTTCTAGTTTACTAAGGTCTCAAAATTAGATCAATGTTAAAGTTTATATTACTTTGGAGTATATATATAATAATAATAACTTGTCAATTCAAGTTTATCGCTCTATATTTTATAACCTATTTTAGTTTACCAAAACAAATAATTGACTTTTAATTTGACATGCACGATCAGTAGGTTCGATTGTGAAGTTAATATACCACCTCAAGAATTGGTTTATGAGGTAAGTTTGGAAGGACAGAAAGAGAGTAGAAACTGTACGTGATGGCTATCTGTGTACTTAAACAAGGTAAAAATGGACAAAAAAGGAATCCATACCCTCTGGGTAATTTAAAGGCTTAATGCTTTGCTGCCGCTGCAATCTTACCACCAGGATTTATTCCTCTTTTTGCAATTACTTCTCCGAGCTTCAAGATTGGAATCCCATCAATATATTCCATCACTAGTACCCTCCTATTCAAAAATATCAAACGAATTGTTCATCAAAAGTAGAAAAAAATGAACTCAGAGGGAGTCTGAGGCGTGCGACGTGCTGTGTGATCTTTATCGTGCGATGCAAAGAGGAGGCTTTGAACAACAAATGTGGAGACTGCAATTTGATTGTTGCTTGTGCGATTCAAGTTTCATAAGTCAGCCACTCGGTTTATCGAGTCTGTAAACTCTAATTGTTCATAGTGAAATTTTTTCAGTTGGTTTCAATGATTAGTCTTATGCAAGTAGGGATACATCATTTTTTCTAATGTTGTGCGTTGATTGCTTTATTGCTTAATTGTTCTTGATTGCTAGATAAGATTAAGGCTTTTCAAAAATAACAAAATCAACATAGAACTAGGATTTACTTTCCATTGAAATTGAAATTTGATTTTTGCAAATAATTAGAGAATAATATACCTAGGGTAATTACTTTTCCACTGTGCGTACACTTTTTCAATTGGTATCAATGTATCATAGTGAAATCTCTTCAAGTTATGATGGTTTGTGACCATTTTAGTCTATATGCATGTTAGTTTTTATTTCTAGGGTTTGTGTTTTTGCCTGTCTTTTGTTTGTGATTTTCGATTTAATTTTTGGCCATGTTAATTACTGAGATTGCTAGTGTTTCATCCGATTCTCGTGATAAGGAAGACTTTTCAAAATCTTTAAATTGCTTATGATGCTTTGGTTGATGAATTTGTTAAGCTTAAAAAAGGAATTTAAAGTTCTCTAAAAAGGTTAATTTTTATGAAAAAGAATTGAATGAGATGAAACATGACTAAGAACTTTTTGAGCAAACCAAAGCAAAAGAATCTGCATTTATGAAGATGAATAAGCAGCTTGAAACTAAGAAAATTGTAAACATAAGCTCAGTAGATATTTAAGAAAAAGAACTTTTGGACAATCTAAGGCTGAAAAGATTTCTCTTTTGGAAACCATTAAAAATCTTGAAAGTGAGAAATATGAAATTATTAATTTAGTCGAAAAGTCAAAATTGGAATACGAGGATAAAATTAAAGATTTTGAAAAACAAATTGTTAATCTAACTCAACAACTTGAAAGTGCTTTAACCATTAAAGTTGGGTTAGAAATTAGCTAAAGAAATTTAAAAATACGCTTTCAAGTCAAAAGAGTGGTAAAGGCAAAGAAGGACTTGGTTTTTCATATTTTGATGCTAAACCATAAACCAAGCCTGTCTTTGTTAAGGCTACCACTCATACTTCAAATTCTAAAGGTGCTAGTTTTCTAAAGGTGCTAGTTCTTTAAAATTTAAGGCTTTTTTGATAGAACTCCTTTTAAGCCAAAATTGATTAAAAATATTCAGAAAGGGAATCAATCTTTTGGTCAAAGATTTTGATGGAGTAAATCAATTATTTGTTGGTTTACTTGGCCCCCCAAAGGACACATGTCCACCCACGTCAGCTGTCAAGACCACTATGGAATGGGACCTCGAGAGCTCTAGCCTAAATTCCACTTAGGACCCAGAGCTCCAGAGAGTACGCACATTCAACCTAAGCATTGTTTTCATACTCCAAATTTCAAAACTCAAATGCTAGACCTCTTTCAACAAGCTTTGGAGATCTCTGGCCAACCATTGTGTTAGAGAAAGTATAGGCAGCGTGAACAGTTGCCACCAACTCTGCCAATACCGCAAAACCTCCCTTAACTTCATTAAATTCATACCAACTACATTTAATGCACCAAAATGCATGGAGAAGCAATATTAGAGTTTATGATAATGAGTGATGGCTCTGGACCTGCTTGGTAAGGTCTCCCACACGCTTCTCCCTCTATCATATATATACGAGAAGTATTTACTTTCCTCAACAACCAAGTAATCAAGCTTTTATGGCAAGAGTTTTACTATAGAGCTCCAAGGCAAATAATAGTAATTAAGATACGATATACAGAACGATAAAGCTATAAGGCGCGCAACAGAGCTCCTAGTATAGGGTATTCAGGCTCTGAGTAGCTTAGAACTCCTTCGACCGTAAATGTTACAAGAATAGAACAGTTAGAGAGATATTGTGTAATCTGAATCCATCTATTATATAATACAAAGCACCCCGAGTTCCTAAATCTATTCACAAGATAAGGACTAATCCATACCCTCATATAGGGTAAACCTCTTCTCTACATTCTTGTCTTGTTCTCTTCACATTGCTATTACTTTAATTATTGTGCAATCATTTGACTGTGTGGTTTAAAATAGATCTGCTCTAGATTTTTGAACCAACTGATTTTTTTTGAAAAAAATTGGTGGTAAAAGTGAATTTGAGAAAAGTGACCAAATTAATTTTGCATTTAAAAGTTACAAGCATATATTTCCTTAACCTTTTTGGTGTATTTCAATCATAGAGGTCATTTAAGAGAGTTTTGTTTGCAAGTTAATAAGAAGTTGCCAAGTGTTATCCGCACTAGACCTAAACCTAAGGCCGTATGTTTTGAGAATAAGGTTAAGGTTCTACTTTCCAAGTTTACTAGAATTATCAATGAGCTTAAACTCTTGAATTGTGTTCCTAAAATGTTCCTAGAGGTGCCACTAAAATTTGGTTCAAATCGGAGGTTAAATGGATTTAAAACGATAAAAAAATGACCGAAAACGCAAAAACTGACAAAAGGAATTTGAGCCTTAAGACAAACCTGTGCAAGATTTTCATAGACTGGTCTATAGGTGCATTATAGCTAGACCATTGAGGATTGTTTCATTCCATTCGTTCTTCGTTTCTAAGAATAATTAGAGATCCCGATTAAGCTTCTTTATGCATAACCAAAGGATTCAAAAGGCTACCATATCAGAGGGAGTTCGAGGCTTGTGAGGTGCTATGTGATTCTTATTGCGCGATTCAAAAATAAGGATTTGAAAAATGGAGGTGGATACTGTGATTATATTGTTGCTTGAAAGATTTAAGTTTTATAAGTCACTCATTGAGCTTATTGAGTCTGTAAACTCTATTTGTTCATAGTGAATTTTTTCGGTTGGTGCCAAAGATTAGTATTACGTAAGTAGGGATACCTCATTATTTTCGGTATTATACGTTAATTGATTCATTATTTAATTGTTCTTGATTGCTAGATAAGATTAATGTTTTTTAGAAATACCAAAACCAACTTAGAACTAGGGTTTACTTTTTCATTGATATTGAAATTTGATTTTTGTGAATAGCCAAAGAATAATATAAGTATATAACTAGGGTAATTTCTTTTTCGCCACACGTACACTTTTTTAAAAGGATCTGGAAGGCTTCCTTCAACTTGAGGATGTCAGCCACCCACATGTTTGAAGCCACATCAGTGGTACTTTGTTTGTCGATGAATGAGGTGTAGGCTCGAATTAAGGCCAAAGTTTCTCCAACGATGGTGAGAGGATGATCTCTACTATCAAGGTGCCGTCAATGTAGGAATAATTGATGGTTTTATGGCCATTGGTATAGGACTATAGGTTATGACCCTAGTTATGAGATCAATTCTTGCCAAAAACTATATAAGACTAATTGTAGTGAAGGGTGTTGTTATGCTAGAATTGGTGGCTTTATGATCATTAGAGGGATTGGATTGAGTCGGCAACTCTAAAATACGGGCCATTATTAGAAAAAAAATAATAATAAGAGGTGAAGTGAGAAATTAATCAAAGATATGAGCTCTAGTTCTTCTAGACCTTTGTATCTAGCAACCAACAAATGACCTCTTCTTTAATACAGACTTAATGCTTAAAACCAGTGGTTAAAAACAGGGGTAATTAATTCTAAATGAATGAATAACACTAGAAGCATGTCTTAATGGCACTTTGACACGTCAACAAGATTAATAAGATCGAAATTCACCCCTCCAAACAAATGTCCTTGACTCCCAACTCTTTCACGTTAGAAGCAAATAACATGGGGAATACGATGAGGGTGACTTTTAGTTTAATCGACGAGTCAAAGTCCCATATTGAGGCCACGTCAATAAATAAATAAATAAACCTTACCGTTAGCCCAACATGCCTACGTGATGGTTATATAGGGTTGATGACCCCACACGCATATCCCCCACATGTTCGCAAGACCAATTAAAGATTATTGGACAAGCCAACATAGCTAGAAAAGTTTTAAGAGGTCAGCAACATAATGAGGTGGTAAAATAGTTAACTACAACAGTGTTCTCTGGCAGCAAGGTACAGTCTGCCAATAAATCACCATACTTGCATTAAATGCACTATAACCACCGTTGTAATGTGATTGGAGTGAAGATTAAGCAATACTCAAGTGATGAAGCATATGTTTACCCACTATAGCAAAGAATTAGGTGCATTGCAGCCCCTGGCTTCATAGGATTAAGGGTGTCCAAGCCTCCATATAAATAAAGGTAATTACATCTACAAGCAAGGGAGAACAATTAAGTCTAAAATATAGGGACTAAGTTATAATCAAGTGACATTTATATACTTTCAATCATTAATTAATCAAGAACAATAGTAGAGAGCGAATAAGTTCTAATCATTCGAGAACACTGGCTAGGTAGCCCTGTAGTGAATATTGAATAAAGCATTTATTGTCCTACAACCTCCATACTTGTTTAGAACTGATAACTTGTTTAGAATAATCAAGTGATTGTATTTTACCTCCACTTGTAACACTGTTTTAATATAAAGGTCCCTTTAAGCTTGGAGCTCGTTCAACAAGGGTGGAATAAGACCCCTGATAGGGTTGAACCACCTCTATACATCTTGTGTTATTGCTATTTTATCTCACAAATACTCTAATTATATTCCACGTAAGTCGTTAATTATCTGACAATATTCTATGAGTGGTTAAATAAGTCTAGTTAGATTTACATGCCATTAAAGGTAAACTAAAATATCCTTTTAGTTTTGGTAACATGTTCATTTAAAACATCTTTCTATTATTTGCACTTTCATTCAAACATACTGAGAATTATTATTTCTAAGGTTTAAGTTTCAATTATTTTGCTACATTATTTTTTTATGTTAAAATATTGATTATATATTTGAATTATGTCATAGTTTGATTTGCCAACCTTATATTTGAAACAATTAAAGGATTTGCCAAATTGGTCTTAGGAGTTCGCATGGTGCACAAACCCCTTGAACATATACCAAAAAGTGATAGGTACTTTATGCTATCTTTTATCATATATTGATTATTTTCATTAGCATTTCATGTTGATTTTGGTGCTAGATCCCATCAATTAACTCTTGAACTAGATCCCATTGGACCGAATAAATAATGAGGAGAATTCAAATTCATTAATATGCATTCTAAACTAGAAAAATGGTACATTTGTTTATCACTAATAAAACCAAATATACCATAAGCCAGAAACCAAAGCATCAGCCACTCGCCGACGAAGGCAAAAGACCCATCTAAGAGGCATAGAACAAGACAAGTCTAAAAATGCCTCTACATGAGAAACATAGTTAAGGCCTCTAGGGATAAAATAAAATAAAAAACAAAAAAAAAAAAAAAGTAGTCTTTAGCCAATGCCCTAATGTCAAAAATAACATCAAAAATTTCCCAAGGGGGCACATCCCCAGAAATGCAGAGGAGGATGATAAAGTGGCAAGCAAGGCCCTTATCCTTCTAAAACTGGGGCATGTCTCCTAATGGGTAGGGAACTGTTACTTAGAGATCTTTGTTGGCATGTGGTAATGGCACATATATTGATATTTGGTCCAATAATTGGGTTCCCGATTTTTTAACTTGTTATCCGAAGTCGCATAATTATAGTTTGGTGAAAGTATTTGAGTGAATGGTGGGTTCGGTGTCGTGGAACTTGCATCTTTTACACTATCTGTTTTCTACCATAGAAGTTAATGCCATTTCATCCATTCCTAGTAGTGCCTTAAGTGATAAATATGCTATTATTTGGAATTTTTCTGTAAGTGGGGAGTACAATGTTAAACCTTGCTACTTGGAGAGTGTTCATTCTTTACATGCGAGTTCCAAGTATGGGGCTTCGTCTTATTTGGTTGTTCCCTCTGTTGTTTGGCACTTTATTTGGGATTTGGACTGCTCGCCTAAATTGAAACATTTCTAGTGGCGTTGTTGTCACAATGCTATCCCCTCAGGTGAAAATCTTTTCTCTCGGAGGTGCTCATCTTCGCCTTTATGCAACATATATTTTCTTGAAGTCAAATCGATTGAGCACCCACTCTTTAAATGCAGCTGGACACAGGAGGATTGGGCCTGTTGTGACTTTGTAGATTTCTGCTCGGATAATTCGAGTGTGTCTCTTCTTTTATGGCTTGTGAAGACTTGTGGGGAAAGCCGTCTATTGATAGGGAAAGTCAAATTTAAATCCATGTGCAACAAATTAGTTACAGTACCTTGGTACATCTGGAAATCTTAAAAATTTCTTTTTGAGGGGAATTCTATCAATATTCGTTCTGTAAGTTTTTCGGGCCTTGTTAACGTGGACCAAAGATTCGTCATCTCTTCACCAAGAGGCTCTTGAGGCTTCCCCATCTTTTGGCTTGTTTTAGCTTTTTTAATCAAAAATCATTATCAGCTGCAATCGTGCGTTTAATCAGTCTCGTTGATCCTCTGCCATTGGGGTGGTTGTCCGGTCTGGTTTGAGGCTTATTAATGGTGCATTAGAGTGTGGCATCCTCTTCTCCGCTGGTTTCAGAAGTTTTAGCTATTCGGGGAGGTAGTCTTTTAGCGAATGGTTCTTGATTTCTTTAATTATTTTATTGTTATTATATATGATAATTTTTTATATAGTGTTAAATTTTGAAACATTTTTAATTTATGTGGTAATTGTGTATTCAAGTGATGAAGCAAAATGTTCTTGGTTGAATCTTATTTCTAGCATTATTAATTTAAGGAAAATGATAACACGTGTTCTTGGGCCACGTGTTAACCATACTATAAATGAAAAGAATACTAATTTGCGTGAGAATCTATACTTAATTTAATAAATTTTATTAATTTAATTATTTCTATTTATAAATGTATAACATGTGCCCTTAAGGTACTCGTTAATATAACCTTTAATTTAATTGTAAGTCCAACAACCTAACTTCAGTAGAGTTTAAAACAATAAACAAAAGAAAAAGGTAGAGTCTAAAATGAAAGAGTATTTTGTTTTTAAATAATTGATTTCAAATATTCACAAAAATGTTAATTTCTAAAGTTTTCACTATATTTAATATAGAAGATATAATTTTATTTTATTTTAATACAAATATAAAAAAGATCACTTGAGTCATGACTATTTATTCTAGTTTGTTATTTTTGGATTTGACTTCTCTTCATTATTCTTTCGGTTTAATTCCATCCCATGTAATCTAATTCAAAAGTTAAACGGATGATTTTCTTTTTTTATAAAATTTGGTGAAAATGATTTCTATAATAAATAGATCATCTCCACAAAATTTCATCGAAAAAAAATTAAATTTAAAATGAGCATGATAAAAATTTGATATGTATATTTAATTATTAAAATTAAAAACGACAATCTCACACAAAATTTCAATGAAAAAAAAATCATTTATTTTGTTCTCGAATTAGACTCGAAAGACTAACCATATGATTAGGAATTTTAATTTGGCAAGAAAATGAAAAAAGTATATCCGTTTACTTAATTGAGAGAATTTTATAAAGAAAATATAAAAAAAGGAGAAAGAAAATTAATTAAAACATTTTCTCCAAATCGGACAAAATCAGAGCGAAGAAAAAGTTCTTTTAATAAAAATTTATTATATTAATAATTTTATCTATAAAATACATAATGAATATTTAGTAGGTGATCTTTCTTCTCTTTTCTTTTTCTAGAGTAAATACCACGAATGGCCATCCAACTATTATAAAAGTTTTAAATTGGTCACCCAACTAATATTGGTTCCAACTTACCCACTCAACTATATAATTAGTTTTAAATTGGTCACTCCGTTAGTTTTTGTTGTTAACCTCTAACAGAAACATGTCACGTGAGAAATACCATGCCATTCCCAGGGGCTTTTTTGTCATTCTCCCTTATCCTCCCTCATTTCCCTCCTTTCCCTCCAGAAGTTCCCTCCAAAACACAGCAAATATGTGTATATATCATCTTCCATCCCAAAAAACAGAGCAAAAACGTAAAAAAAAAGAAGGAGAAGAAGAAGAAATCTAGAAGGAATAGACGAAAGAAGAAAGGAAAAAAACGAAGACGAACCTGAAACCTTCAGATTAACCATGACCGCCTATTGCTTCTGTGGAAGAGTGGCAGAGCACTACACCTCAAGAACTCCCCAAAATCCGGGTAGAAGGTTTTTAAGATGCCCAGAACAGGTAATTTGCAATATTATGAAGTCAACCACAAATAGCATTCAATAACCATAATCTGTGTGTTTTTGTGTAGATTGGATGCGGATTTTTCATATGGGAGGACATGTATCTTTGGATTACTAAAGGGGGAAGGCCCAAGACAGGAAGGAAAAATCAAATATGGTTGATCATTTGTGTTTGTGTGGTAGTAATTTGGTTCCTTTTGAAGACAACTGATGAGGTTGAAGGAAGTGGAGAAGCAGTGTGCAAGTGTAGTGGGGTTGGAAACTGATTTCTTTTATGTACTCTGTTTTTTTTTTTTAGAGCAGTCACTTTTATGATGAAATGTAATTCAGTGATATGCAAGTATGATTATAAGTCTGCTGTACTCCAATGAAATGATATTCAGTGTTATTCAAGTGTTGTGGTGTGTGAAGTTTGCATATATAAGAATACAAAAACCAACCATTAATAATAAATCATTTCCAACTCTAAGTTAAATACGAGTATATATATTGCATTATGGCCTGCAAAAACAACCATATACTACCAAAAAAACTGTCCAATAGTTGTCATGTTGTAACCAATTCAAAAAAAAAACAGTCCAATATGTAGTAACCTATTCCCAAAAAAACAGTCCCATTAAAGTGTGTTTGAAACTTCCTTGCAATCACCATTCTGCACATGTGTGTGTCTGTGCACGTGTTTGTGATACTCCTTCATCCCCACTTCTTCTCACCTACAAACATACAATAATCACAAATAACCATTAGAACAATATTATATTAATTTTGGTCCACTTCCTAAGCAAGCATCATAAAAAGAACTGGAGAATTACCTTCATTTTTGGACGTGAAGTACCTGCCTCATTCCCACTGCCCCTGCCCATTCCTTTTGTTCTACCAGTACCACCCCTGCCAATCACACTTGATGTTGCATTTCCACCTTGTCCTTTACATGTTCTTGCATTATGGCATGTATTCCCACAGTTCCTACAAGTAAGGATCACTCTATTTCTCCCTAGCTTTCCTCCAACTTGTCTTCTATGCTCATCATTCAGGTGTGCTTGCTCTTGCACACTTTCAGAACATTTATTTCCATACCTTCCCACTCTGTTTCTTTCTGAAGTTATTATAGTGATGCCTAACACAGAATCGTGTCTCAGAATTTGGGACCACTTATTTTAAAGCCAATTCCAAACCTTGTATAAAGAAGCATAGCATCAGCAGTAAAACAAAAGTTGTGCTCTGTGTATAAAATGAAAAATGGAGAAGCATAAACAGAGCAGTCAATAATGGCAGTGATAAAGTACCTTTTGTTGATCACTCATAAAGGTAAACATGTGCTGATTATTCTCATCAATTCCAATGTCCTCACACACCAATTTCATGAACCACACCCAGGAACTCTTTGTTTCTTTCTCAACTACGGCATACGCAAATGGGTACATGCCATTGTTGGCATTAATGCCCACTGCACTCAATAACTGACCTGGGAAAGGTCCCTTTAAAAAGCATCCATCCACTCCAATGAAGGGTCTACAACCCTTTATAAAGCCCTCCTTTAAAGGACCTAAACAGCAATACATTCTTTTGAATCTAGAAACCCCTCCAGCCTCTTCCCCCTTGTGCACCCTCAATGTTGAATTGGGCATTACCCTATGTACCTCTGCACAGTAGCTCCATATCCACTTGTACTGCTCTCTGTGGCTACCTTCAATCAATTCTTGAGCCTTACTCTTTGTTCTGAAAAATTCTCCTTTCAAAATTACCACTTTATGTTCCTTCTTAACAATGTCCCTCAATGATTGCCATGGCATATTTGGATTCGAAACAAACAACCCCTGATATGTGTGTACCAACCAATCTGTAGTTATACTCTTGTTCTTGGTAGCATGTCTACAGTTAGTGTGTTTATGGTTAAAGGTCTTCACTTGCAAATTGGTAGATAACTTATTTTGCTTGGAAGCATAAATCATCCACTTACATGGTGGTTGGCACTTTGCTCTAACCCTCCACTTTTCATTTGTGGTCAATGACAAATTCTTTCTCTGAATAATGGAGTACTGCTTCAATGCTGTTTTAAACTGTGCGGCTGTGCTAAATAGTTGTCCCAATTCAAATTGTGAGTTGTCCATTTCTTTGTCTTCTTTGATCTCTGGAAATCTTGGTTTCTTCCTCGCACTTCCATCATCATTCTCCACTTCTCCATCTGATGAGTCCAAGCTCACGAGCTCATCAAAATCATCCAATTCAGGTTCTACAAACTCAGGTTCTGCTAACTCAGGTTCTGCTAACCCAGGTTCATCTTCCTCTTCACCTTCTTCTTCTTCTTCTTCCTCTACACTTTCATCATCTTCACCTTCTTCCTCTACACTTTTACCCCCTTCACATTCTTCATCTTTATCATCATTACTGATATTAACATACTCATCTTCATAATATTCCTCGGGGTACTCTGAAGATAATGGTTCTACGTCCTCTACGAATTGGTTATGAGTGTAGTACACATCAATAACTCTACAAGCAGGAACCCATTTTGTCATTAAAATAATGTCCCTATCTGTTGATAGTTCAGTTAATCCAATATGTAGAGGTTGTGTTGGATTTCTATACCAAAATCTAGTAACATGGGGAGCCCCTACTTCTTTAGCCATTTCAATAATTTCATGCATGAAGAGAAAATCGGGGTTTATCTTATCAGCAAAATTAACAGTACCCCCCGTGTAAATCAAAAAATCATTACCCTTCTCGTAATCAAACTGTCCACTGTGGTGTATTGCCAATGTGAACAATGGCGAGTCTTTTGCTGCAAATTTAAAACATGCTCTTGCACATAAGGTTTTGCACTCACAAAACAGAGCATATTAAACGGAAAAAAAAAACACTTGCTATAACATCTCCAAAAAACAGAATATGATGGCAAAATCCATTCATATTAACCAACAAAGAACATGAACCCATAATACTCGAACCTTAAAAATTGAATGCAACGATCAAATAAATAGCAAAAATAAATAGCAAAAATAGTGGATTTAACTTACAATACATGTCTTCCAGGTTAATGCGCAGATCATTATACACCCCCAGTGACCAATCCATCGATAATGATGATCGTCGTCTCTTCTTCAGTTGATCGTCGTCGTCTTCAGTTGATCGTCGTCCATTTATCTCTCTCGCAGTTACACGTGCTTTTGGGGTGTGGGATATGTTTTTGACTGGAGTTGAAACACGTGTTCTTGTGGTGAGAGGAGAAGGGAGAATGACAAAAAAACCCCTGGAAATGGCATGATATTTCTCACGTGACATGTTTCTGTTAGAGGTTAACAGCAAAAACTAACGGAGTGACCAATTTAAAACTAATTATATAGTTGAGTGGGTAAGTTGAAACCAATATTAATTAGGTGACCAATTTAAAATTTTTATAATAGTTGGATGGCCATCCGTAGTATTTATTCCTTTTTTTTACCAAAGTCATAAATACAAAAGAGAAATCATAACATTCTCCTTTTCTTAAAGCTCCCAACAAAAAATAAAAAAAATTTATTACCCTTTATCTTCGTTCTTTTCTTTTCTTTACTGAACTCCCTTTAACGAGCGAAAATTCGACGACAAATGAAGTAAAACCGACTTGGACAGTCTGCCAATAAATCTCTAAAGTTGCTTGAACAGTTAATGCGTAGTGCGTTTCTATTCGTTACCGTGTCTCACATGGCGACGGCGGTGGTAGCAGAACCCCGAAAGCTCCCTCGGCCAGGCCTAGGCTGCGTCGTGTCGCACGGACTAAGCAAGGAAGAAGCCAGAGTTAGAGCCATAGCCGAGATCGTCAACAACATGGTAGAACTTTCACATAAAGGCGAAAACGACGACCTAATTGCCCTCAAATCCGCGCCTGCCGGAAATACGGAATCTCACGAGCCCCCAAAATCGTCGCTATGATTGCAGCCCTTCCCGTTATGAGCGTGAATCTCTTCTCCCTAAACTCCGGGCCAAGCCTGTCCGTACTGCCTCGGGGATTGCAGTTGTTATGTCGAAGAACAGTAGGTAGAATTTGGCACATTGATTTTATAAACGTTATGCCTATGTTGGACCGCTGATAAAATTTGGATCGTAATACCTGAAAGTGTAATAAACATTGCCTTTGTGTTATATATAAACAGACAGATTTATCCTTTTTAGGTAAATATGGTTTCAAGAACTCGCTTGAAAACAGAGTATGACAAATTTACCTTGTGCAGAAAAATAGCTTTTTATGTTCCTCTATTACACATCTAGTAAATCAAATCCTTATTAAACGTGCGTACTGCAATTCAGTGGCATCTTAGGTAACGTTAATTTTGAATTATTTTGGGGTGACAAGGTTATAAAAAAATTGGGTTTCTTATAAAAAGAGCGACAACGTAAATCATCAGCTAAGAGGAAGATTAATTCTGCAATGTATGAGATGACATAGAACCATCTTCCAACGTTGATACTTTTCTTGATTCTTCAGTTAGTCTTCCCCTAGATAAAAACGTGGAAGAACAATCTAGGTAGATCGATAATCAAGTTTTGAAATGAAACATTTTACTAGTGTGATTTTGGAACAAGTCACTTCGTAATAGTTACGTTGGAATCTCACTCTAGATACACTGGTTGGAATGAAACAAACCGTATAGAATCGAACTCGCTACATCAATCAGTTCCTAGTTTGGGTTGGGTTGGTGTTTGATTCCATATTTTCATTTTCACTCTGTTAAGCTTAAAAACATTCTTTTGCTTCACATCCTGCTGGTCATATGATTGTTCATGCCTTCTTGGTTATGGGACTTTGTCATGTGAAGGTAGACTAATGTTCTCCCTTATACCACATGCAACATTTTTGTTGCATTTGGATGCCAAGGGATCAACATTAACGTAACACTCTGGTTTTCTCATAATAATGAGAACCACGGCAATGCGATGGATATCTCTCTCTGATTTCCTAAACATTTTTTGCTCTCCTTTACTTGTTATTGCAAACTACTTTTTTTGTGGCCAATTATTACTCAATGCTACTGTTGACATTCTCCTGCAATTATGTTTTTTTAACTTATTAGATTTCAGAGATATCCAAGGGTTGAAAGTGTAACCAGTTGGCCAATAAAATTGGAAGCAGTGTGTACCTTTCTCTATATTAATTAGCGACTACCGGGAAGTTTGTGTTCACTGTCCCAGTGGTCCAGATTCAGATTTTGAGTATAGTACTCAGTCTTGAGCCGACTAGCATGTGAGCCATTTGTGCTAGGTAAGGGTTGGGTTTTGAGTTAGGTTTCTCTTGTTTGTTCGCCGGGAAATAACACTTGGTTTTATTTTTCTATTTGTTGCTATTGTTGTTCTATTGTTGACTCTAGTTATATTATGAAGTTTTTCCAAATGTGAGAACTAGCCACTGATTTTCATGCTTTCAACACCCCTTAATTAACGGTCTAAGAACAGTTGGTATAAAAAAAAAATTATTTTTTTTTGATAACCATGGGTTTCGGGCTCCTCCCCCACTAATCCCATGAGGCCCTAGTTGCTCGACCGGGAGTCGCCCCCAGTGGCCCAAGAAAGGTTTCACATAGTGGAAAATCGAACTTGAGACCGTGCGCCTACCCACACAGTCCCAAGTTTGCCCTTACCGTTGTGGAAACCCCTTGGGTTAAGAACGGTAGGTATAATTTGGCACGTTGATTTTATAAATATTATGCCTATTTTGGACCTCTGATAAAATTTGGGTCGTAATTCGTAAAAGAGTAATATGCATTGCCTATGTGTTATATATAAGCAGAAAGATTTATCCATTTTAGGTAAATATGGTTTCAAGAACTGTCTTGAAAACAGAGTACTAAAAATTAATCTGGTGTAGAAAAATACCTTTGGATGTTCCACTTTCCACTAATATATCTCTAGGAAATCAAATCCCTATTAAAAGCTTCATACTGCAATTCGGAGACATCTTTGGTATCGTTAATTTTGAACTTTGGGGGAGACACAAGGTTATATAAAAGTTTGTCATAAAAAGAGCAGAGATCTAAATCACAAGCTAAGTGGAAGATTAATTTGTCAATGTTTGAGATGAAATGCAACCATTCTTCAATACTGATACTATTCTTCAGTTAGTCTCTCCCCTAGATAACAATGTTGACAACAATCTAGGAAGATTGACTATTGGAATGAACATTTGATTATCAACTTTCCTCATAGTAGCTACGTTGGAATCTCAATCTGGGTAGACTGGTTCTTAAATTTTGGAATGAAAGGACCAAACGTTTATAGAATCAAGCTCAGCAAATCAATCAGTTCCTGTTTGGGTTGGGTTTATGTCTGATTCCATATTCTTATTTTCACCCTGTTAAGTTTAAAAGCCTTCTTTTGCTTCACATCCTGCAGGTCACATGATTGTTCTAGGTTATGGGACGAAGCTAGATTAATGTTTTCCCTTGTATCCCATTGTAACATTTTTGTTGCATTTGGGTGCGGAGGGATCAACATTTACTGGACACACTCGCTTTTCTCATAATAACAAAAACCATTGGGCAATGCAATTGATATATATCTCTCTGATTTCTCAAACATTTTTTACTCTCCCCTTCACTTATTATGATTACTTTGCTCTGGCCAATTATAACTTCGTGCTACAGTTGACATTTTCCTACGATTAAGTTTTTTATCTTACTAGATTTCGAAGATATCTAAAGGTAGAAGGTGTAACTATTGGTTTTATAGAATTTGAAGCAGTAGGTACCTTTTATTCTTTATATTAATTATTTGTGAAACACTGAAACACCTTATCCATGAGAGTTTTGCTAATGCCGATTTTCTATGCCTTCTACACTAGTAACACTACATAACAATAAAATTGTTTTTGTGGGTAATGTTACTAAGATAAACTTGTGCATGACTATGTCTATTAACGGTTCAAGAAATTTCCACAATTCATTCACGTATGATGAAGTATGAAGAAGCATTTTAAAACTTGCATATCATTTCAAACTTTAAAATGTTTAGAAATATTTGTTAATCAGTCCAAGCCAGGGGCAGGATAGACCAGCTGAAGCATTTGAGCGCCTGTGTAGATAAGGTTTGCTTGCTCTATGCGTTCCAAATATTTTGATTTCAGTTGTACTTTAAGCCGTGGATTATCTCTTAAAACAATTTATGTTTTCTCCTTTTTATGGCTGTTCATCATGCAGGTTGAGTTCATTCTGATGGTAGGTACTTTCATGTCCATCACCTTCAGAATTCCGTGATTACTTTATAAGGAATTTTCATGATGCTTTATCTGGGCACACTTCGGCCAATGTTGAAGAGGCAGTTTTCCTACTCAGAACATAGTGCAACAAAGTGTATGGGGATGGCTATTGAAACGTGAGTTCAATTCTCTCCATTGCTCTTAAAGCCCAATTTCATATCTAGGTGCCAATATGGTATTTTTGAAAAACTGACCTTTTCATAAATCCCGATGCATTATTGAATTTTGATTGCACTCATACGGTAACTACAATGAGGACCCACCTTCAGCTCTTGAGAACATTTTCCTGATGTGCTGGGAAAACAAATCTGTTCATGACATTTTCACTATGTGAGAAGAAAATTTTTACTTTTTAGGCTTAATTGTAAAAAAGCATGAGAAACTTTACCATTTTTTAGAATTTTGTCAATCATTTTCTATTTTGGTTAGAAATGCCAGTATAATTTTTCAAGGTTCCAATTTAGTCAACTTTTAGTGCTTATTTGCATAAGCTGGACAGCATTGTTACATGGTTCACAGTTTTCTGACATTGCATACCAACTGGATCTTTGACTTTAAATACGGATAAAAAGGATTGGGTTTATGGGTAGTGAACTGGGTCATAACAACTCATTGTCTCTTTCACATGGAAATCTTTAAGAAACAAGGATGAAAGTAAATCTTTGTTTCATCATGCCAAATGCCATAGAAAGTTTAATTTTCATGAATTTTATTGAAAAATTTGTTTTTTTTTGTTGAATGTGCAAAGCTATATTGTTTTATATCTCCACAGAATGGACTTATCATTTATTCCCATTTTTTAGGAGGCCAGACTATTGCCTGGGACCTCATTTGAAGCAAATGCTTTCTTATGGGTGTACACGGCTGGAGATAGTTCCGAGCACATACGAGGATGTTGCTCATAATACTAATAGAGGCCACACAGTGGCAGCTGTTGCTGATTGCTTTTGCTTGGCTAAGGATTCTGGTTTCAAGGAATCTTATTTAGTTAGCCATTATTTGGTATTTCAAGTCAAACTTACCACCAACATTTTTTTTGGTTCTGAATTAAGTTCCCCCCACAAAGTTCATATTTCATTTATACTTACGATAGAAGCAGTCTAAATTTGACTTAAACTTTCAATTTTTAGCTGGGCTACACTCCGGATAAGTTTAGAGATTTTGTTACAACAATTTGGCATTCTGTATTTTATAATTTTAATAATTCATTATTGCCTCCCAATGGGTCATCATTTAAAGCATTTGGGAGTTGTGAGCATAAAAATGAAGACAACTCGATAGAGGGGCTGCATTACAGTTGCTGAGCTAATTCTTCTAGAGTTGTGCTTCTGCTTCTGTGCCTATAACTCTTTGTTTTGTAGTTCGGTTGGGCAGACCATACCAACTCTTACCATTCTTCATAATTTGTAATCTTTTCCTCTGTTGTTCGCATGTGCTTCTCTCTTTTCATATTTGTTAACAAAAACCATGCATTTGTTTTAGGCTGTTGCTCATATGATGCCTGATCTTCCAAATGTTGGGTTTAAGACAGACTTGGAAAGTTTTAAGGAGTTCTTTGAGAGGCCTTCATTTAGAGCTGATGGGCTTAAAATTTATCCGACACTTGTAATTCGTGGAACTGGTCTTTACGAGCTCTGGAAAACTGGCAGGTATATTATCATTTTGGGGTTGATTTCTGTAAGTACACCCCTTTCTCCTGTTGACCAATTAAACTGATCTGATTCCTTGATCTTAGGACTAGCATTTTCCTTGATCTTAAGCTATATTGTTCAATGGTAAAGGGTTTACCAAATTTACATGTCTGGCCCTCTACAGGTATTGGAATTACCCGCCCGTGCAGCTTGTCGACTTAGTAGTTCGTATCCTAGCAATGGTACCTTCTGGACACGCGTCTATAGATTTCAGAGGGATATACTGATGCCACTAGTTACTTCTGGTGTTGAAAGGGGAATCTTAGGGAGGTTAGGGTTATAGTTGACACTGATTATGATGGTGGTAGCCTAAAGCGAGTTGGTTCTGGTGACGAGGATATATGAGGAGGAGGAGGAGGAGAAAGTCAAGGGATTAGGAGTGTAGTGGGAGACATTTTTTGGTCTTATTAAGAGTTACTTACAAAAGTGACCCTTAAAGTTTACCTCATGTCCCACTTTAGTCCACGAAGTTCAAAAATGCACAAGTTTATACATAGTTTCTGCCGCATCTCACTTTTCCTGATTTTTTGACGGTCCTTCTAAAATGCTAACAGAATTATTCATGTGCATGACACATGAGGGGCAAAAGCAGGAAAACAATACGCAGCACACCTAAACAGTTGTTAAAGGACCAAAATGAACGGTTACAACCCTAATCCCCAAAAGTTTACCTAAATTTGATAGAGAGAGAAATCGCCAAGTCAAGCAGATAAACCTTAGATTCTTCACCAATTCAAGCAATTAAACCTCAAAATGAGTTAGAGATTGTGCCATTTGATCTAAAAGATTATGGAACCCCAATATACCGTGAGTACACTAACTTTCCCCACTTTTCTCGAATTTGGTGTTATTCTCCGTTGTGTTTTTTATTATAGTGGTTACTTTACTCGATTTTATATACATTTTAGGTTTTTAAAAGTGATTCTTTCAATAGGGTCATTTATTGTATGTTTTTCTTGTTTCTTTGTCAATAATGGTCCCCCATATTAGGGGTTTAGTTGTTTAATGTACGTTTAATGGTGGTCCCTATGTTTATTATTTGTTTATTGCATGTAGGTTTTGATGTGTATCTTTTAATTAAAATGCATAATACGGGTAATAAAATCACCAATCAGTATAAAGATTTTTTAACAAGTAAGCATTATATAAACTAATTTGATTTATGTGACACTAATAAGCTTTCTATGATTAAGTTGGAGGATATGTGTGATGAATTGAATACGTTGACCTAAAAAGCCACTAATCTTATTTTGATAATACCAATATATTAATCTTGTGTAATTTAACAAATGTTTTGAATAAGTATAGCTACATCTAGATCAATATTTTACGTGAACCAAAACCGACAAATCTAAAATCGAGATCACTCATCTATAAGTATACATATCACATTTGTGTAACTCACTCAACATCTTGATCAAAGCAAGCATTGGCATATAAATAAATTTAAGATCAAAGTCAAAGAACAAGTGAAGAAACGAAGAAACAAGTTAAGCATTCGAAGACTCATTGGGCCTGTTTGGTTAATGTTTTTAGTTGAGTTTTTAAAATATGGTGTTTGGTATAATTTAGAAGTATGTTGAAAAGTGGATTTGGTCTTTTTTTTAGTTCTTTTTAACCAACTAAAATTCTCATAAAAAATTTCAAAAAATAGTCACAATTGATCTTATTTTATAGATCTCGACGAGTATGTTTTAAATATATATTTTTTATTTAATTTTGATTTTTGAATTTAAAGTTATGGTGTTTTAAAAGTTTTTTTAAAGAGAGAAAGCAAAGTGAAATAAATTTTGGGAATTGTAAAAGTATAGTTGATTTTGAGTTGAGTTTTAAAATTTGGAATGAAACAAAATAAACATGAACCAAACAGGCCCATTAAGTCTATAATTGAGTGAGTGTTTATTTTCTTGTAAATTTTCTTGAATGATTATTATTATAGCTCAAAATTGATTTTACATCATTTAAGAATTGATTCAAACAAGCTTGTACATAAATATTTTTAAAAACACATCTTTTTACAAATCGGTTTTTAAAATAAATTCATATTAAATTCAAACAAGCATATTTTGAGCTCTTATGAAAATAAGTATCTTAGAAACATGTTTTTAACATATTCCAAGCATTAAAATTAATTCTGGAGCAAAATTGTGGTAGTCCAGAAATTGAGATATTGGCCTGATGGACAGTGTTCCTCAGTCAACTGAGAGCCGTCGTCGATTGATGGATTTTGCTCAGTCGACTGAGGCTTTAGAATATAATCGTTGAATTTATGATTTTTTTACTATTTTTAGTACCAACCCTCTAAAACGGTCATATTTGGATGGGGACTATATAAATGACTTCTGAGACACAGTTGAATCATCTTGAATCAATGTTTACATATATTCTTCATCAATCTTCAATATTCATAAATTCAAGTCAATTGTTTTGATTAATCCTTCTGCATTGAGTTATAAATTTTGATCAAACTTAATAACTTTAGTTTGAGTTTTATTTGTAATCTTCAAATACACTTGAAAGTTATTGTGTATTGGTGTGTATCACCAAATAACTTTTATTATTCATTTGTGAGAGGTATTCTCATAGTTTAGCAAAAAGCATTTTCTTGTGTTGATTATTGTGAGTGTAATCACACTTGTTCAATTATTATGAGAAGAATAACACTTATTGAGTGTACTAAGAAAAATTACACTTGTAAAAATGTTTGATTTTCACCTGTAAGAAAATCGGTTAGTGGAACTTCTCAGGAGAACTACTCGGGCATGGATGTATGCTCTAAACAATCAAACCACATGAACAAAACGTCGTTGGCTCATTTAGTTCAATCTTTCTAACTCAAGCTTTTCATTTGCTTGCACTTATACTTGTTTGTTCTTGAAATTGATTGTTTTGATTGTTTCCTTGATATATAATTAATTAAAGTTTTATTACTTAAACTTTCTTTGAAACTATTTAAATTTTCGCATTAAGTTTCAAAAACCATATTCACCCCCTCTAGGGTTGTTTTCCAACCTACAGAATATATTTGGGCTATATTCCTTTTATGCGCAAGAACTACAAAATGGTCAAGTTAGTAGGATTAGTTTAATTCAATTTGATATGGAATTTTTTAATTTATTGAGCTTTGTAAATGAGGAGGGTGAGGTAGATACGTATATAGAACTACTAAAGTCAATAGAGACAGTAGTTGTTGATATACTAATATAGACGGTAATTGAATATGGGTCTGAAAATATGAGTAAAAATGGGAATGCAAATAGAGAAAATGAGAGTTATTTAACTGACTTAGAGACATATATGATAGTTAGTATGAAGATTCATATAATAATAGCTTATTTGATGCAAATGTATATAAAGATGTTGAATTTTGAGGGATAGATGCGTCTCAAACAGGGGTGTTGACCTAGAAGGTCTTCATCTTATTTTGATAATAACAATAAATCAATCATGTGTAATTTAACTTGTTTCTTGATATAAGTTTATAGTTCATTTATATGGAATATCAAGAATAGCATGATTGCTCAAAGAAAGTTTGACAAGGATCGTTCAATCAATATCCAAACAAGTCAACTACGCATTGGACTAGCAAGAAGATCAATCTCATCATAATGCAATTTATGAAGATCAAGATCATTCACCTACAAAGTATTACACAATCAATGTCTCATACCTCACACAACTTTTATAGGATTTCTATGAAGAATAATGAGCCAAGGAAGAAAAGAAACGAAGATACAAACAAAGCCCTCGAAGACTCGTTATTGTATATTTTAGTGAGTGTTTTAGTTTCCTATGTAAAGATTCATATTTAATCATCATAGAAGCTCATACTATATTCTAACATAATTAAATTGATCAAATCAAAGGTTAATTCGGAATCCTTTCAAAAACCTTCTTTTGGAGAAAAACCATTTTTGAAATAAATTCATTTTAAATTATGACGACTTAATTTCCGAGCTCTTTACATCTTAGAAGTCTTAAAAACTTATTTTTAAGGTCCCCAAAGCATTAGAATTAATTTTGAAGCTTATATGCAAAAGTGCAAAAATTGGGATTTTTGGCCTTAGGGCCTGATGGGCAGTCTGGTCCATCAGTTGACTAAGGAATTGTGCTCAGTCGACTAAGGCCCACTCAGTCGACTAAGGAGCTGTGCTCAGTCGACTAAGGCCCACTCAGTCGACTAAGGAGCTTTGCTCAGTCGACTGATGGCCTAGAATATAGCCGTTCGATTTCTAATTTTTTACCATTTTTGGTACCAAACTTCTATCAAACCTCAAAAACGGTTATATCACTTTTGGGACTATATATACAATATCTAAGACACATTTTGACCACTTTTTGAATCATTCTTATACTTCATACTTCATCTATCTTCAATATCTAAAGATTCAAGAAATTATTTTTGATCAATCATTAATCTTTTGAGCTATATCATCTTGATCAAATAGGATAACCCTAGTGTGAGCTTCAAATCGTATTATTTACACACTTTATAGAGTTATTGTAAATTGGTGTGAATCACCAAACATTTGTATTCAAATTGTGAGAGGTAAATCTCATAGGAAAACAAGAAGGTAAATTCTTGTTTAGTTTTTGTGAAAGGTAAATTTCACAAGGTTAGCAAGAAAGTGTCTTGTGAGAATATTATGGTCAAGTAATATTTGTAAAGAGTGTGTGAGACAACAATACTTGTAGTAGTTTGATCTTCACTCGGAAGGAGATTGAAATTAGTGAAACTTCTCGGGGAACAAACCGAGCGCGGATTATGATTTGGTAAACCAAAATCGTGTGGACAAAAAGCCTTGGACTTCAAATCGATTCAATCTTTCTTACTCAATCTCTTTATTATTGATTGTTTTGTTATTGCTTAATTAATTGCTCTTGGGATTGCTTGTTTAATTGTTTATGTGCTTGAATTCCTTGATATATTGGGTTAGTAAATTTGTTTTACTTAAACATTTTGAAAAAGTATTTTAATTCCGCATTAAAGTTTTTAAACCCTATTCACCCCCTCTATGGTTGAAATCCGACCTACAAGGGGGATTTCAAATAGGGCAATCTAGTGCATAGGGGGTTCAACAAACATAAGTATAATTTGATATGGTGTATTCAACTGAGTTAAGGCATAAGCCTATCTTTTATGATGATGATGCTCCCAAATTCCCTAAATTCAATGCTAAAACTGAGATGAACGATCTTTATTTCTATGAGGGGGTGATATTTGCAAATGTGGGACAGTTTAAGAAAGTAATGACAGAGTATTATATAGAACATAGCAAGAGAATTATTTACCCTAGGAATAAAAGTTAGAGAGTGATGGCAGTTTGTCCTGAGTTAATAAATAGAGGGGTATGTACACCAATGTTATCACATTGAAACATACGAGAAGATTTATAAGCTCATCATTAACCCATTGAATAGAATGGACATGTGGCCTAAGAGCTCAATGCATATTGTGTTACCACCAAAGTATGATCCCCAACGAAATAGGCCAAAGAAGAACAAAAAATAAGAGATTTAGTGAACCACAAAATGATCCTACAAAACTGGGGAAAAGGCTTTGGGGAGTCATTTGTTGTTTATAGTAATCATGGTTTGTGAATCCAATTCAACTCATCCATTCACTTTAGTATGTTCTATGTTTGCTTATCAAATAAAAGCCTAGACGTTGGCGGTAAAAGATTTTGAGTAAATACAATCAATCCAACTCCACAGGCAACCTTATGAGAGAAGACAAACATCACATTTAAAAGAACAAAAGAGCAATTATAAAGTTTTCAAACATAGGCAAAAAGTGTGTTTAAATGTTATAGGTGACAAGAAAAAATAAAACCTTACTTTATACTTAACCACAAGATGTGACCATATTTGAAACAATACATCTCTAATTAAATATGAATAGCATAGCCATCCATTTATAATGGTGGTTGTTGAATAATACATGCTTATTTGAAGTACTTTATTTGAATATTAATGATTCAACTAGTACTAATCATATATGGCATAAAGAGTTTATGTATCATTTATATACTAAACACATCCATTAATTACCAAAGAATTCCCTATACATTGCATAAGCAGGCAAAATAGATTAAAATTAATGTTCCATATTTTTTATGGTGTTTTAAGCCATCAAAGATTATGGGACATAGTTAATATTTGACAAACATAATTATTTGACAACACTAGGCATGAAGCTTTAAAGAATTAAAAACTAGACCATGTTTTTACAACAAATTCATCCCCTAGCCTTAGCTATATGATTTACCCCTCCATAGACGATGAAATCATGTTAAAGGTGAAGTATAATTAAAAGAACACTTGTATTAATAGATGATAAATGAGTTTGTTCCAAGTGTAAGATAATACAAGAAGAAGAAGAAGAAGAAAGTTTCACTCTAACTTTCTAACTTTCTCTCTTAATTCTCTCTCAATTACTAGAAAAATTCTCACTCAAAATTAATTATGATGCTTGGCCCTTACTTTCTATATATAGACGTATGAGAGATGGTGGAAGGCAAGTGGGCAAGATACAAGAAGATCTTTTAACAAGTTGGTAAAAGTTGGCAACTTGAACAAGTCACATTGAAAATATCTAAAAACTTGTTTCATGGTGAAGAAATACGACACCAAGATCGATCTTGCTCCTTTGTATCTCCAAGGATTTTGCTTTCATAAGGATGGTAGTGAACTTCAGAAGACTAGCAAGATCGGTCTTACTCCTTTGAGTAAGCAAGGAACTTGACTGACAGAAGTATACAGCCAGCTTTAGGAAGCTAGCAAGATCGATCTTGTTCCTTGTTTCTCAAATCTAGAACAGAATAACATTTCAGTCAATGGGAAGTAAAGGAGGACCAAGATCGATCTTACTGTTGGTGGAAAACTTGGTTGCCTTCTTTTCTCCTCTCAATAGCTTGTTCAATCTTTCTCAAAGCTTCAACATCTTTTTTACTTACCCTTTTGGTGAATTTTTTTAATCAAAGCCATGCTATAACTATGCATAACCTTTTCATATAATTAAACTTGTAAAAATTACATTAATAACATACATTCCTTTCAGAATTAACAAGTAATATTCTTGAAGTTTAATTGATGTGTTTAGCCATATAAGCATGCTATAATTTTTATGTATATAAATATATATATATATATATGCATTATAATGTGCTTATCACATAATAAAAAGAGTTGCAAAATGCCCAAAACTGGTGGTATAAGTGCAACAGTTGGCAACAATATCAGTGAAATGAAGGGCAAACAGATTGTAAATTACTATTTTTCATTGCTTTTATGTTAATTTCCCATATTATGATTTCAATAACTAATCCAACTAACCATTTTGTAAAACAAAGCCACACAACCAAATGCCACACAATCTAATGTAAATAATGCATGGTGTGAATCACTGTCTTGTGTTTTGTATTAAAATAATCTCTCTTTTTTGTAATGCAGCACACATGGCCTTTAAATGTGAAACTAGTGGTAAGGCGGTATGGGCTAAGCCTATCACTTTAAAAAGATAAAAGTTTAATGTGAGGATAGTAACAACTAGTAGCACACATGCAATGTTACAAGGTAGCAGTGTTGTTACCACCAAATCACCACATAAGCATATCTTTATATGAGGGAAGAATCACATTCGCAAAGCTACAAAGGCAATCCAGGGCAAGGAAAAGACTTTGAAGTTTGATTAAATGATTTTTTTGTATTTGATATTGTAGTTTAAACATCTATAATGATTGTATTGGTGGCATTTTTGGTTTTTTATTAAGGACAAGTGTAAGATGATGGTTATGTTGAAAGCGTATGATGATGGTAGCAATTTTGGTTTTTTGTAAAACTATTTGTTTTAGATAACATTCTTGTAATGAGCAATGTTTATTGAATGAAAAAAAAAGATAGTCTTCTTTTGCCCACTTGAAGTGTTCATTTTTGTGTTAAATTGTTCCTCAACCACCTTCACATTAAATTGCATTTATATGTATAAAGGATAATAAACTCAACCACCACATTCATTGCCACTACCAAAATATAGTGACGTTCATTTCATTAATTAAAACAAGTTAACATTACAACCTAAATACACTTACTTCATCACCAAAACACAATATGACCCAAAATCCCCAAAACAGATCTCTACATTTTTTTTTAATTCTTCCCCAACAAAAATAACCATATAAACATTACAATAAACACAAACACAATAAGCATTTTTTTTTCTTTCTTTCTTCCCCCTCCTCTCAAGCTCTTCATCACCTCTATCAATTATTCTTAATACCCCAGGAATAGTCTCTCTAGATTTTGTACACATAGGAGAATTAATCCATTCGAAGTACCCACAACCATTGTTTTACAATATGAAGAAAAAAATTAGTGAATCAAAATAAAAATTAATATTAGGAAAAAAAACCAAAATCTTACCCTATAATTATCACAAGATTTGAATCTTCTATCAAGATTCATATCAATCCAAGAAATCTTCACTATAATCCTCTTCATACAATGACAAAGGTAGGTGGATCTCATTGCCCTTCAATTTATGTTTCCACCTCTCTTTTTTTCACTCCATTATTTTTTTTTTTGCCCGATAGAAACTTATATGTATATATGTAAGTGTATATTGGTTTAGGCCAGAGTTTGAAAGTTATTTCCCGCTTTTGCTCATGTGTCATGCACATGACCAATTCCATCAGCTTTTTAGGCAGTTTATCCAAAAATGGAGGAAAATGAGACATGATTGAAATTTCGTGTATGAACTTGTGCATTTTGAAACTTCGTAAACCCAAGTGAAACAGATGGTAAACTTTAGGAGTCACTTTTGTAAATAAGTCTCTTATTAATGTTGAAAAGGCAATCACGTAAGAAACACCTGAAATTTTAGATCTAGTTGAAAAACCATGTCACCAAAAATGTGTCACATCACCAACTCCATTAAGGTGAACAAACGGAATGTTAAAGGTGAAAAAAAATTGAGAATCCAGTGCTTCATATATATATATATATTTAAAAAAAATGATCAAAGCGGAAAAACAAGCAAAGTACGTTATCATTTTTTGCAATTATTCCAAAAACAAAATATTATAATAGAAAACATAAAATGCAAATATTAAACTACTCCTCCTAGATCAATCGCACCTATCGCCTCTCCACAGGTGTCGCCAACGGAAACCTAATTTTACAAGCAGCAATAATCGCCAAGTTGCTAGCCTGTTATTCCATTATGGTATTTACGAGAGCTAAAGATAATTCTTAGGATTTATAAAATTAAAAAATCTCTCTCTATTTGATAAAAGTGTAGTCTGGAAGCTTCCATTATGATAAATCATAGTCAAAATGCATCAGGGTTCTAAGAAATATAATTTTTCCCCTACATGCACAAACCATGCCACTGAAACCCGTATTTTAAATGAAACCTAAAGAAGATGGAAAGTCCAACAATGGCAGATGTTAGACCCTGTGGAATTGGCCTGGTGGTCACTATAAATTATACAACATTGAAATAGAGAAATTATATTAATGAGCAAGAAATCCACAAGGGGTTACATTGTTACAAAAACTCCATCTCTTTACAATACAAGATAACAAATATATAGATGAAAACAAATTATAAGACTAAAAACATGGAGAAAAATAAGGAGAGAAAAGGGAGGAAAATAGGGAGAGGGGAACAAAGAGGAAAACGGGAGGAGGAAAACATGGAGAATATTCAACACCCCCCCTTCCGTAATGAGGAAGCTCCAAACAGCGGAACGGCGGTGGGGGGCAGACGGAACGGCGGTAACGAAAATAACAGGAGCCGACGGAACGGCGATGACGGGAGCCGACGGAACGGCGATGCAGCCGACAGAACGGCGAGGTTGTAGAATTTCGGGAGGAAATAAAAAATCTGATGGCAGATATAACAGCGAAATTGAATCACTTTGTCGTGCGGCGAAAGGCTGCGGAAAAATTAAATTGAAAAGATTGAATATATATATATATATTAAAGTGGCTAGTTTTCAGAGGGAGAGGTTAATTTTCGGCCTTGGCGAAGGCGGTGGAGGAGATGAGGACAAAACCGCAGCCTTCGACGAGGCAGTCGTGGAAAAAGGCAAGTGCGGCGGTGTTGGGTGAGTTGTGTTGGTGACGCGGGCATGGGAAGACGGTGCGGCGGTGCTTTTTGTTCGGTGGAGATTGTTGGCGGGAGGAAGCGGGGCCTACCTCCGAGCTGAGACTCCCTGTGGCGGTGGCGGCGGCGCGGTTGGTTTGAAACCTTCGCTTCACTTCTCTCCGACAATGACGCTGTAGTTTATGACAGTAAATTTCTCACCGGAGATCTTGGAAGACGAATATTGTGTAAATTCTTTTTTTTTCTTTTTGAATATATTAGAGAAGAGGGTTACTGTGACCCTTATTTAGGAAGGGTCAACAAACTCACACTCGACAACACACAAATTGGTTGACCCTGTTCTAAAATTTTATTATTATTGCATTGCATTTGCATACCTCAATTTTAGAATCCATTTTACTGTTGTATATTCAACTGTGGTTAAAAAACCAGCCCCAGATAGGGTGCCTGCAAATTTGAAGTTTGGGAAGGTGGTGAGTTTCCCCACTTTTTATTAATTTTTGAACTTTGAACTACGGAAAAAATCGTTTTGCCCCTTTTTCCAGTAGTAGAATAACAATTTTATTTATGTATTGATTGTATAAAAAAATCCAACACTGAACAAGAGGTTATTTGAAGATCTTAGACTCCGTTTGGTTCTCTCAAATTGTGAATAAAAAAATTACGGTAAAGAGATTTACAATTTTTACATTTATTTGTATTTTGTTGTGAAAATTGAACAACCCTAAATATGATCATTCATGTTGATTTATGAAAACTTAAATTAAATCATTTTAAGTAAGAATTGAAATTGCCTAATTTTTGAACGAAGAAATTCACTCTACTATGTTTTGAGGAAATACAGTATCCATATTCTTTTTTCAAATTGAAAAATGTCTAAGTCTTTCTCCTAATCCTATAAATAAAGGAACCACCCCCCCCCCCCCCAAAAAAAAAAAAAAAAAAAAAAAATGAGTCGAACCCTTACGATCTATTTGGATTAAAGGGAAGGGATGGGAAAAAAATTGGTTAATTAAAAAGGGAAAGAATGGAACGGAATGAAATAAAAAGGAATGAATTTAATTTTATTATTATTTGGATAATTAAAGATGAAAAAGAATGGAAAATAAATAAATCTTGTTCAGATAAAAAAAAGAAAAAATGAAGAAAGGAAAGTGATTTCATATTTTATTAACAAACTAGGGTTAAATTTAAAATAAGGTGAATAATTCATTAAAAAAAATTATTTTCTTTCCTTCCCAATCTTTTCCGATATTCAAAGGAAACAAAATAAATTAATAGAAAAAAATGGTATTACCTCCCATTCTTTTTCCCTCCCTCTCATAAATGATTCATCCTCTTTTTCTTCTCTTTCTCTTTCTTCTCTTTCTCTTTCCATTCCATTCCTCCCCAGAAGAGACGGTTAACCTCAAGTCAAGCCGTCAAGGGTAGAGGAAAAAAACATGGAGGAATAAACGCATAAATAAATGTCTTCAAACTCATAATCCATTAATAAGCGCTCTCTGCAGTTTGATTAAAATCACCACAGGCGCCTCTGAATTTTGCTTTTCATTACTTCATATGTGCAACGCACTGAAGAAATTATTTGAAAGCTTCGTCACTCCAACTCTTTGGTGACTCTTTGGATTTTCCATTTTTCCTATTGAAGCTAAACAAAATACAGCAACCGAAGCAAATTACATGACATTAAAACAACAAATCCGCTAAAACTGCAAGAAAATCAGAGACAACTGCAAGAAAATCAGAGACCCGAGTGCTCTGGCCCTCAATACGAAGATTTTGATGGGCAATATGATGACCGGCCGTTGCACTCGCTATGTAGACGAGTGAAAGACATTTGCTCTCAAGGCAAGAGACAATATATTTGAAATACTAATGCCTACCGGAGCCATAAAAGTTGAGTTTCTATATATATATAAATAATACAATCTAATATATTAAACATTCTACGAGTAGATACACTAACAAAAGATAAACCTCACCCATCTTATAAGAGAAGTTTAGATGACTCATAGATGTTATCCACTGAAGTTGATAGCTAACTTAAACGCTCTAAACACTTCTACGACCATATGAAATCCAATACTACCAAATAGAACACAAATGCATATATATAAACAAACACAACTGCAATGATCCCCATAAAAGAAAAGAAAACGAAATATCACAATATCACCATTCCATTCAATGAAGCAACTCTACTATAAATACCGACAATAGTTATAATCAATCAAATAAGGAGTAATTCGGCCCCTGGAGAAAGTTTTCCAGCCAGCTTCCTAGCATACTCTTTTGTAGCTAGGTTCTCTTCCTCACCTGCAGCAAATTCCAACCAGGGATTCACTAGATTTCTTCCACGAGTATCAATTCGTATCTTCTCAAGAGATACCGCGTTCCTAAATAGATACTTTGCAATCTCCACATCAGCTATTCCTCCTCGAAACCCACCTAATACAACCTCTTTTAGACATTTGAGTGGCAACTCACGTCTTCTCTTCCTTAGCTTTCTTACTGCAGGTGGCCCAATCCATGTGAACTACCCAAAAAGAATTGTTAGTTTCACATAATATTAACAATAATCTTATATTACAGTAAAAACTTTTGAAGACTTTACAGATGATATAAACCCCGGTTTCTAGTCAACAGCAATATGTTAAGTGCCGGTCACAATTTTAAAGCAATAGCGGTTCAGATATGTCCATGACAACTACTACAATAAACTGCAAGTGTGAAGATGTGATGAATTTCAAGAATACTAAATGTGCACATTCTCATTACACTGCGGGGAGGAAGTAAGAGGATATGTGCAGTGGCAATCTACGCTTAACAAATGAAAAATGTTTGGTTCATTATTTGATTGGTTTTCCAAGAAAGACAAGTGAGTTCCTAGGAATAGCTTTACTTGAAGAAACAAAAATTTAGGGGAGAGGTTGTTTTTGAAACATGTAAACTGAGCAGGTTAGACACCCAATACGTGCTCTTACAACAGAATAGGTCCTATGCATGGGAAAATGGATAATTGATAAACCAAACCTACCAAACAGCTACATATGGAACCAACAATTTTGTACTTGAATTGGGTAAAAAAGATTTACTTACTAGCATTGTAAATTTATGCAACAGTGGACAAGCCTCTATCAGGGAAGTGCAAAATAGCAAGGTGAAGCGATCGGTTATATTAAACCTCAATTCCAATTGCTTCACATTCCTCAAATTGGGATTTCTGAAAAATACAGGTGCCTGGAAAGGCATTAAACATAAAAAGTACTATGAGTGTTAATCATATTTATATCTAGATATGAAAAAGGTAAACCAAATTATAAGAAAGAAGGAACATAGTTTACTTACATCCAACAGGAAGTGCAATCCAAGTGTCTCAACTTGAGAGAAAAAAGAACGCCGATTAAATTTGTTAGATATATAACCACAGTACCTTCCTCCGAAAGTGACATCAGTTAGTTTGGGAACAGTTCTAAAACGAAGCTTTGCCTTTGGTCCACAGTATGTGAAGAATGCAAGATTCCCAGCAGAGATTTCGAGAGATTCCAAATTTTGGCAGTGGACTATATCTAAATACTTCAGCTTTAGTGACATCCCAAAAACTTTTAAATGCACGAGTCCCGGTGAACTTGACACGCGTAAAAATTCAAGAAAGGGACAGTTGGATAAAAAATACTCAATATTTTCTCCAGTAACGTCTATGTAATTCAAAGTGAGGGAGGTTAGCAAATTGATGTTCGGATTGCAAAGACATTCTGTTGGAAAAGAGTAGCACTTTGGTAATTGATTAAGAAAGCACCCCTCCGTCTTCAAACGGGTTGCCTCTAAGTCGACCTTAAGTCTACGCACTCTTTTTTGTATTGCAAACTTAATCCAATTATCGATATCAGATTTGAAACTTAAATCTATATCAAAATGAACTTTGAATGCATCAAGGGTCGCACCCGTATGTAGAGTCAACACTTGATTTACCCATTTTACATACTTTAACCTGTATGGTTCCAATAACGCCCCCTGCCCACGGTTTTTAATGAAAAATAACACATTCGAAGCATCAAATTCCAAGCTACTAGTTATAAGTGTCCACAAGTTTCTCCATCTACGCGAAAGAATACTGGTACGTGCTGCTTCTTTCATTGTTAGGAGAGACAATATGATTACAAGAATATCATCGGGCAATGGACTGATCCAATCCGCCAAAAGAATATTTCTAGTCTCGCTACACTGGTTAATTGCAAACAGTCAAAAAGAATACTTTAGTTTTTAATTAAGACATAAAAATGAAGGGGAAAATTGAATAAAGTCCCAAACTGTGTCTAAACAAAAATCTTGAACCAAAGTCCCTTTTTGGCATCGGATAATGTTTAAGCATGAATGATTCTTCCAGATTTGCCCATATATCATTCAACCAACAATTTAGACTCACATATCCACAGTAGAACATTGCTATTTAGGTTAAATCAATCGTGTATTTGCCCACATCAATTGATTTTTGTCCTATGAATCTTCATTAATATTACTACAACAATGAAAGGCCACAATATTCGGTAGCACGACTAACAATAGACCTCCAAAATATGTTAAAACTTACAAACTAGTCATAACTGTTGGTTTGCGAATTCACATAAACACTTGTCTTGATTACTATATGCACACAGCACAAATTGAATATTCAATGCATATAATGCTCAAGATTAGCAAATCCATATGGAGACCATACTGACTATATATATGCTAGACGGGCATTGTAAATTAACTTTTTATTCCAATTGGATTGTCTGCCGTAACTACATAAACTGAAACTTACGGTTTGATTTCCCAAATAAAAAAGAAAAACTAGACACCAATTTTTGAGACAATGAATAGATAATAATAAATTAATAATAATAAGCAGAATAAGTAAACAACTAATTTGTGAGACAATTGAAGATCGTAACCAATAACAATAATAATAATAATAATGACGCGGAAAAGAAGAAATTTTTAAATGGCAGAGAAAGTAAATACACCTTGTGGAGTTTGGAATTAAGGTGCAATCTATTCTCCATCTAAATAATCCTCCTCTTTGATATTCTTACGATAACTTAAACTGCTTGTTGTGAACAAAAAGAAACGCTTGCAATTATTAAACAATAATACCTTGCAGAGAAGAGGAGAGCAACACAGATTTAGCAAAGAACAATCAAAAATTTATTCAGAATCAAGCCAAACAACAACATAAACATTGAAATCAAACAAATCTAACCAAGGAAACTGAGAAGGTGTTCAATGTATATATGCGAATACGTATACCCACACACACATATATATACTTATATCACAGATTTAATTGTAAACGCTTAGATAATCACATACTTGCTGTTAAAAGATTATTCCTTTCTATGTTCTTTGTCTCCTTTAATGGGATTATTCCCCTTTTCTATGCTCTTTATTCTCTTTATTAATGTAATTGACTTTATAATGTTTTCTTGTCCCTTTAGATTTAGGTTTTCCCTTTCTCTATATTCTTGTATTTATAGGTGATCTTTCTCGTAAGAGAACAACAACAAATACATATTATAAATTCTCTCTCTTCCTTCAAATTTATCATGGTATCAGAGGGAGGTTTTTAAGCCATTCCCCGTCCTGCCACAACAAACCCATTGCTTCTTTTCAATCCATCTGACCAAACCTCTTCAACAATACATAAATAATTTTCTCTCTTGGAAAAACCATCAAACCAGTGCCAAATCCTCATATCTCGCCACCATTACCTTCGTCTTGAAAAGACGAGTTCAACGCCGAAAAAATTATCGGAAAACACCAACGGACGTGCCCTCACGCGCCGGCGCATGAGATCTGCTCTGTTACGCGAAGTCCACGCGCAAATCCCACTCTCTGCACGCCCCACGCGCGCGTGAGTTACACGCCCCAACACACCGTTAACTCGCCGTTAAAAAAAAAAAACAACAACATTGTTCCCAAGGTTTTTCAGCATTCCGGACTTAACCGCGACCTCCGTTTTTGCCAAATCCATCTCCAACATATCGATTTCAGGTTCCATCTCTGTTAATCCTTCACTTCATTTATTTCACCATGTCTTCCAATTCTGAAATTTCTATCACCATTAAACTAGATGGGAACAATTATAGTCATTGGTCAATGCTATTTCGAAACTTTCTGAAAGGTAAGGTGGTGTTTGGTGCCTCTCTTTTTTTTTCTAGATAAGTTTTTAAAAATTTGGTGTTTGGTTGAATGTTTTGAGTTAGAGTTTTTATGTTGAAAAGTGAATTTGGTTTTGTTTGACTTTTTTCAACCAATGAAAAAAATGCATAAAAAATTTCAAAAAATAGTCACAATAGATCTTATTTTATAGATCTCGATGAGTAGGTTTCAAATATATATTTTTTATTATTTTTGGATTTTTGGATTTAAAGTTATGGCGTTTTAAAAAAAAATTTAGAGAGAGAAAGTATAGTGAAATAAATTTTGGGAAGTGTGAAAGTAAAGTTGGTTTTGAGTTGAGTTTTTAAAATTTTGGGAAAAAAAAATAGTGAGCAACCAAACAAGCCCTAAAGGTCTCTGGAATTATATTTCTGGCAAAGCAAAATGTCCTGCTGATACTGATCCCAAATTTTCTGAATGGGATATTAATAATAACAAAATCTTGACCTGGATTGCAAATACCGTAATACCATCCATTAGCATACAACTTGGCAAATGTGATACTGCACAGAAAGCTTGGGATTTTTTGGCAAACCGATATGTTCAAACTAATTTTGCCAAAAAGTACAAGCTTGAACAGGATATACGGGCCCTACAGCAACAAGCGGGACAATCTGTTTTCGATTTTCACTCTGGCATGTCTCTTATCTGGGATCAGTTGGAACTTATGGAACCACTGGACTACTGATATGCAATTATGGGAAACCTTTCGTGAAAAGACTTGCCTTGTCCAGTTTCTTATGGCTCTCAGAAAAAAATTTGAACCATTACGGACTGCCATACTCCACCGTAAACCTCTGCTTACCGTACATGTGGCTTTAACTGAATTAATTACTGAAGAAACCCGCCGAGGCATCTCTACACGTCTGTCCTCGGTATTCTTTGCGACCCCTCGCCCTCAGCAACAATCTTACAGACCCCCTACATATCACCCTTCCCCACGCCCCCCTCATACCTCAACATATCCCCAACAACCTTCCCCTAAGCCACCCAGAAGTTTATCACAGGTCAAATGTAACTACTGCAAGGAACTTGGTCACACAGTTAAATACTGCCCCTCTTCTACTTCTCGTTACATGCGAGGCCTACAAAACTCCTCCCACTCTGCTGCTGCCTTCACATCATCTGATCCATCAAGTATCAGCTATCCACCTCCACCTATTTTTTGTCCACCCACCACTCCTGAGGACTCCACCAACCCTCTTCAACTCAGTCATACTGTTGCATCTGCCTTCTCTGCTCCTACTGGCACACCCGCCTCTCCATGGTTCCTCGATTCTGGAGTTTCAAACCACATGACATTTGACTCTACATACTTTGTCGCTTTTAGTCCGATGCACTCATCTCTCCTGATTCATACAGTTAATGGGTCCACTATCTCTGCTAGCCACATTGGTTCCATCAATACCACCAACGATTTGTCTATTCTTGATGTTCTTCTTGTCCCTAAACTATCTATGCAACTTTTATCTGTTGGCCAATTATGTGACCTTGGGCTAATCATTTCATTTGATTCTTCTGGTTTTGTTGTACAGGACCGTTCGACAGGGACATCAGTTGGGACAGGCCATAGAGTTGGACGCCTATATATGATAGAGACAAATTACAAATTCCTTCTCCCAGCGACTCCTCCTTTGCAACATTTACCCCCAATCCCTCCTCATTTATTTCCTAGCATTCTAGATTAGGTCATGTTTATTTTTCTCGTCTTTAATTTATGGTTAATCAAGGGTTGTTAGGACCAGCTACATTAGACAAATATCCCTCTTGTGTTGCTTGTAAACTGGCTAAATAACCAGCTCTTTTTTTTTAATAATAGTACTACTGTTTCAGACTCTCCATTTGATCTTGTGCATTCTGATGTCTGGGGTAAAGCCCCGGTTACCTCTATGGGTGGGGCCTTACATTATGTTGTGTTCATTAATGATTACTCCCGTTATACCTGGACTTATCTACTTCGTTCCCGTTCGGATTTTTTGAAAGTTTACATTGAATTTGCCACTATGATTAAAACTCAATTTTCAAAAATCATTAAAGTTTTTCAATCCGACTCCGGAGGTGAATATCTGTCTAAATCCTTTATTGATTTTCTTAAATCTCAAGGGACCCTTCCTCAACTTTCTTGCCCCGACACCCCTCAACAAAATGGGGTTGCCGAACGCAAACACCGTCATCTTGTTGAGACAGCTCGAACCTTACTTGTCTCTTTATATGTCCCTTCCGTTTTCTGGGGGGAAGCCATCCATACATCTGCATTTCTCATTAATCGCATTCTTTTCATGGTTACCGGTAGTTTTGTGCTTCTTCCTAAACGAGAACGCACAAAACTCACACCAAAAACGGCTATATGCGTCTTCTTAGGGTATGGCGTTCAACAAAATGGCTATCGTTGTTATGACCCTATCACAAAAAGACTCCGTATTTCTCGACATGTCACTTTCTGGGAAAACACCCCATACTACACCTTGTCTAAGGATTATGTGTCTTCCACTAAGCCTTCCCTACCGGTTGATCCATTTCCTGACTTCTCTACCACTGATTCCTCTACTCCTCTACCCACTCCTCAACCCACTCCTCTCCCCATTTCCTGACTCTGTCTGTCCCACCGACTGTTATGTGCCACGACCGAATCATAATCGTCGCCCACCAGCTAAGCTATCGGATTATCATTGTTTTTTCTCTGCCATGTTATCTCTCCATGAACCCACCTCCTACCGCGCTGCTTCTTTAAATCCTCTTTGGCAACAGGCTATGACTGAGGAACTTATTGCTCTCCAATAGACCAATACGTGGGATCTTACCACTTTACCTGCCAATCACTCTGTTGTTGGTTGCAAATGGGTTTACAAAATTAAACCTAAGGCTGATGGTTCTATTGATCGATACAAAGCTCGTCTAGTTGCCAAGGGCTTTACTCAAGAATATGGCATTAATTATGAGGAAACATTTGCTCTTGTCGCTCGTATGACTACGGTTCGCACTCTGATTTCAGTTGCCTCTATCAAACAATGGACGATTATTTAAATGGATGTCAAGAATGCTTTTCTTCATGGTGATCTCTCTGAAGTGGTTTATATGCAACCTCTCCCCGGCCTTCGTCACTCCCCCGGGCACGTATGCAAACTACAACGTGCTCTCTATGGTCTCAAACAGGCACCCCGAGCCTGGTTTGAAAAATTCTCTACTGTTATCCTTAACCATGGATTTTCTCAGAGTACACATGATTCGGCTATGTTCACCTCTTCATCATCACTGGGCATTGTTGTTCTTCTGATATATGTTGATGATATGATTATTACTGGGGATGATTTGGACGGTATAACTCGACTCCAAAAATATTTGTGTTCATGTTTTGAAATGAAAGATCTGGGTACTCTTCGCTACTTCTTGGGCATTGAGGTTGATTATTCCTCTACCGGATACTTCCTTTCTCAGGTGAAATATGCTTTTGATATTGTTGACCGCGCTGGCCTGACAGACAACAAGGTTGCAGATACTCCGCTTGAAATGAATGTTAAGTTTTCTCCTTCCAATGGTACTTCTCTGGCTAATCCTACATTATACCGACAGCTTGTGGGTAGTCTCAACTATCTTACCATCACCAGGCCGGATATCAGCTATGATGTCCGCATTGTGAGTTAGTTCATGTCTGCACCTCGCTCTGTCCACTTTGTTGCTGTCTTTCGTATCATACGCTACATAAAAGGGACCATATACAAAGGGCTACATTTCTCGTCAGCCTCTAGTCTTACGCTACAGGGGTACTCTGATTCTAACTGGGCCAGTGATATTACTGATCGGCGATCCACCACCGGCTTTTGCATTTTTCTGGGCAATTCTATCATTTCGTGGAAAAGTAAGAAGCAAATTGTTGTTGCTCGATCCAATACTGATGCTGAATACCGTGCTCTCGCTCATACTACCGCGAAAATTGTTTGGCTTCGCTCGCTCCTTCAAAATATGGGAATCTTTATTCCGGATCCCACACCTCTATTTTGTGACAATCGAAGTGCTATCCAAATAGCCCATAACGATGTTTTTTATGAGCGTACCAAGCATATTGAAGTGGACTGTCACTTTACTCGTCATCATCTATCCCAAGGACATATTCAGTTACCCCACATCTCTTATGCTCTTCAACCAACTGATCTGTTCACCAAATCCCATGTGACTGCTCGCTTCCGATTTCTGGTGTCCAAGCTCCGCATGCTTGCCAAGTCATCCTGAGCTTGAGGGGGGTGTTAAAAGATTATTCCTTTATATGTTCTCTGTCTCCTTTAATGGGATTATTCCCCTTTTCTATGCTCTTTATTCTCTTTATTAATGTAATTGAGTTTATAATGTTTTCTTGTCCCCTTAGATTTAGGTTTTCCCTTTTTTCTATATTCTTGTATATATAGGTGATCTTTCTTGTAAGAGAACAACAACAAATACAGATTATAAATTCTTTCTCTCTTCCTCCAAATTTATCACTTGCTTCAACCAGGGTACATCAAAGTTTCATTCTTCTTCGACTTCACTAGAATATCAAAAATTGATTATGTATATCGAGTAAATCTGTGATGAAGCTCTGGTTGTGGTAATCGATGGTAAGAGAAGGAGGAAGATGTGACCAGCTTAGAAGCTTGCAGCTATGGAGGGAGATGGACAATCACGAGATTTGCAGAGAAAAAGAGGTAAGATTTGCAGCTATGGAGATGGAGGGAGGTGGAAGAGATCGACAGAGTACGAGAAAAAAGGGTGTGTTGCGGAGACTCGGAGAGAAAAGTGAGCGGCTACTGGTGTTCAGAAATTAGGGTGTATTTAATTTAAAATTTGTAAGAATATTTCTTTTTCGGAATTCAATTAAAAATTTCAAAGTTTTAATTATTATTTTTTTCAAAATCATAGAGAGATCGTCTTCTTAATTTTTTTTTTCTTCGTTTTTTTGAAAATTTTAAAATAAAAGATGAAAATTGAATATAAAGAATAAAATAACCCAATTCATTATATTTTAAAAGACTATTTAAGAATGTAATGACTTATAAGACTTTTTTAGAAAGGTTTTTTATACAAGGATTTTTTTTGTTTGGATTTTAAAAGATTATATCATAAAGAATTTATAAAATTTGAAAGGACCACATAAAAATTTTATGTTTGAATTTTATGATGAGTAATGTCCAAATCCACCTACATTTAGAAAATATAATTATATTCTTTGAAATATGAAATCTTTTTAACAAGTATGGATAGGAATATAGAACATAAAGGAAGTATCTTGCAATACATGATCAATAACAACAACATATAAGGTTATAGTTCTATAATACAAAAATGCATGCCATCACGGCGAAAAAAGAAAATACAAAAACAAATTGGCAATTAACAAAGAGACCTCATAAAGATACATAGAATCTTGAGAAACTGAAAAGCTTATTTATTAATTACTTTATGAATTACTTTAAAGCAAATATATATATAAACACAACCACTTTAATTAATATACAATCCCACACCTTCTTTATGAATAAGTTCACTGGATAGCCACCAATTCATAAGAATTTAATAAATTAATAAAAAGCAAAGCTAAAGCACCAATCATTGGAATTTTCTCGTTGAATTGGTGGAATTTTTCCTTCTCTTTTTAAGTCCACCCTAACATACTCTCTTTTTATCCACCTACCGCCTCCTCCTTCTTGAAAGCAAATATATATATATATATAAACACAACCACTAGTTTTCTCTCTATATATATAATATCCGTCTCAAATAGACATAATGAATGTCGACTGGGGACCGGTGGTGGTAGCAGTGGTATTGTTCATCCTTAGACCATATATATAATAATGTTTTAATTATCATACTTGTTGTATATAATACATAATAGCAACATGGCATATAGCAAATATACACAAAATATACGCAAGAATACATAGCATGAGAAGGAAGTAATACCTTGGTCACGAAGAACTGTTCAACTTCACGAAGAGCTGCTCAGCTTCTCTTGTAAAAAAAAATCTCACGTGAAAAGTCTGATGGGTTAGGGTGAGATTTTTTATAGGGTTTGATATTTATACCTCCCACTAAAAAATGATACAAATTCCTAATTTAAAAAAAATCCATCGAAATTGGCAAGTTTTTTAATACCAAAATATTTTTTGTTACTTGTTTAAAATCCTAATTGAATATTACTAGATTTGGATACTCTTTTTAAAATATCCTAATAGTTCTGATTGAATACCACAAGACTTATTTAGATTATTTAAAAGTCTTGATTGAATACTACAAGACTTATTTATCCCAAAATAATCTTTTAAAATCCTAATTGAATACACCTCCCTAAAATTCTTTTATTTTCAAAATATACCAAACTTTGATATATTTTAATAATAATATGATATTTGCGGTATAATTTACCACCCCTACTTACCAAACTTCGATGGGTATGGAGCAGGAGTTGACCCGTGTTTTTTTTTTTAAGGTGGCCTGAATTTGGACAAAATTTCATAAGTAATATTTTAAGACTAATAACTTGTCTAATTAAACATTGAAAGTAATTTTTCTCTTGGTTACAAAAAAATATTCAAATTTGTAATTTTTATTCTAAATAAATTTCACGGTACTGAGCATAGTTAACATATAAAATTAAAATACATAACTAATCTAAAATTAAAATAAGAAACTCAAAAAGTCAATGAAATCAATAAAAGATTTAACCTAGATCAAAATTAAAATTAATCATTAATTTAAGATAAATGTAAATCAATATTTAAAATTTAAGAGAAAAATGAATGAGTACCAATAAATTAATAAAATCTTCAAAAATTATTACATAACGTAAAAAAAATTTAATATAAGAAGTTAGAGTAAACAATTTCATGGAAAGAGAACACAAAATTGAAAGAAAGAAGATAAAAGTAAAAAAAGGTAATCAGATATTGTTAATAAAAGGAAGAGAGAGTTTGTACTAAAAAAAATGGAAAGAAACGAAAAGAAGGGGAAGAATATGTAAATATCAAAAAGGAGAGAGCGCGCTCACAATCGAGTGGGAAACCAGTGCCAAAGGGTGCTGATGGTGGTAGTGGGCTGGGCCGAAAATTAAGTAGGTAGACTGCTAGAGTTTTGATTTTTCCAAACAAAGAGATACTCAGCAAAATGGGTTGGGTTTCGAGCGGAGCCTTCCTGGCTTTGCTCTGGTTTTGCACCTGGCCGTTTACAGAAAAATAAAATAAAATAATTTTCATCAAAAATTCTGACTCATCTTATATGACCAACTCAACTTGTCACTAAAATATGTCATATTAATTCGTCTCCTTTAAGAGCATTTCCAAGTGGCTTCCTCTTGGAATGCTATTTCTATTGGTAATTGCTTTCCACGGTAATTTGGTTATCAAATTAATTTCATTTACTTCAGGGTTTGTTTAGTTGTGCAGATTATCTCATTTATAATTATTTAATTATAATTTTTTTCATTCAACAAAAAAAAAAAATTGTGGTGTGATTTTTTCCGCAACAACTTGCATGATAGTTACAAGTTGCGAAATTTCAACTATATCTCAACGTTTTTTTATTTATTATCTTAGGTTTTAACTTAAGTTTTTGAATATATATTTTCGTCAAAAAAAAAAAAGAAGAAGTTTATGACTTTATATAATATTTCAATTTTGCAATCAAACACTCAAATTAAATAATTTAAGAATTAAACAATTTTAAATTGTTCAATTCGTAAAATGCAAGATAACCAAATAGACTTTAATGTTTTAGCTACGTAACGATGTTACCAAAATCGGCAATAGGGAAACACCAGTTTGAGTCATAGATTAGGTCGCTCTCTTTAAGATGTTTTGCGACTCTTCTATGTATTTGTGCTAATAATTCAAATATATACGCCATTCTCAGGATACAACAAGTTCAGAATTTTCTCTATCTCAATTTTCATTACACGGTAAAAAATCGGAAAACTAACTCCCTTAATGACTTGACTAAAATTGGTAAATTATTCCTGGCTGGAGGAAAAACAAAATTAGAAGAAATTTTTTTTTTTCGAAGCTCGGGGAGGCAGAAGCCGGATGAAAAATTTGTGTGCGTATGTTTTTGGGAAGAAGACTAATTTTTTAAAGAAAATAAAATCTTTCTATTTGGTTGAAGGAGAAGAAAATGCGACGGGAGAGCTATCCAAAACCAACGGCTTATGAGATTGAGTCAAAGCTTTTCAATTTTCAATTTTAATTTCAAAATTCAAAAATAATTTTATTTTTAATAAATAAATTTTTTTAAATGAATTTTGTCCTGCCCAAGCACGGGTTTGTCGGCGGGCACATGTGGTGTACCAAACCATCTAAGTCTTCACCCAATAACACAAAATTTGAATGCTCAAAGGGCTCAAGCCATTAGCCAAATTCCCTCTTGTAAAACATATCTCCTATATGGGATTTAGGAATGCATATAAAACGCTTGCTCTATTTTGTTTTTTTTTCTTTTTTTCTTTTTTCAAAATACACGAGAGGTCCAGTTTTCAATATCATTCCAGTTTGATTATATTTACAATCATATGGTGCAAAAATAATAAGCAACAACAAAAATACAAAAAGATATAAAGGAAAACGATAAAACTATTCCCAGTGCTATGATTGTCAATTTAAATTTACCCTTAACTTTAAGATCAATATTTTTCAAGGCTTATGTTTAAATTTTCATTTTAATTTAGTAATAGTTGATTGTTTTTTAACTTGATTTTATTTGAAATTAGCTTGCACAATAATTAAAAAAAAAAGTAAACTGAAGATAGTAAAATAATACAAATAGAGAATATTGTTAGAATCACTCTTTAAATAATGGTTTCTATTTTCAAAAATGCTCTAATATTATTGATCAAAATTTAATTCACAGAGATACACTAGAAAGTTCAACTATAATCAGAGATCAGTATAACATGGTGAGACAATATTCGAGAAAAAAGAGCGAAGGAATAACAATATATAAACAATACAAATACGATAGGAGTACTAAGATTTAATTCTACTACTTTAACCCTCTTTGATTTTAGAGTTTTTCTCCACATTCCCAATTTAATACTCACTCCTGCATGCCTACATCAATTAAATGAGTACCATCTGCAATTAACGATGTCATCGTCTACATCGTGCATCGACTATGTCATCGCTTACATCGTGACGATATCATCGCCTACATCAAGGCATTATCATCGTTTACATCGTGCATCGATGATGTAATCGCTTATATCGCTTGTGAGAATGAATGTGAGCATTTGGATCATAGTTGGTAGGATTGAATGTGGACCATTGGATGTATTTTGTAACTACTATATATACCTCCCCATGCTACTCCATTTATATATCAAGTTAAGAATTTAGAAAGTTTGGTAAAGAGATGTCTAAAGAGAGGCTATTGTTTCTCCTAAATTAAGAGAGAGTGTAATTGTTCTCTCCTTATTTTAGAGAAAAAGTATTGTATCTCATTTTATAAAGTAAAATCCTCCGTCATTTGTCCGTGATTTTTCCTTTAATTTAATTGGAGATTTTCCACGTAAATTATGTGTGTTTAATTTTCTTCATTTTTTTCAATTTCACTTTAGTTGTGTTTGAGCTTCCATTCACCAATATCATAACAATGGTATCAAAGGGCCAGGTTCATATCTTATTTTATATAAAAAAAATTCAGTTATGAAAAGGAGGCATGTTTTACGATGGCAACAAAGTATGAAATTAAGAAATTCAACGGAAGTAATTTCTCGTTGTGAAAAATGAAGATTAAAGCAATTTTAAAGAAAGACAATTGCTTAGCAGCAATTGGAGAAAGGTCCACTGAGATCACTGACGATGGCAAGTGGAACGAGATGGACGGCAACGCAATTGCTAATTTGCACTTAGCACTAGCCGACAGAATGTTATCTAGTGTGGCAGAAAAAAAGACAGCAAAGGAGATATGAGACACACTAACAAGGTTGTACGAGGCAAAGTCACTACACAATAAGATCTTCTTAAAAATGAGACTTTATACCCTTCGAATGACGGAATCCACACCGGTGACTGACCATATCAATGCCCTGAATACTCTATTTACACAACTGACAACGTTGGGTCATAAAATAGAAACATCTGAACGTGCGGAACTTCTACTCCAAAGTCTGCCTGACCCATATGATCAACTCATCATCAACTTGACCAACAACGTCTTGACTGACTATCTAGTCTTTGACGAACTTGCAGCCACGGTTCTAGAGGAAGAAAGTAGGCCCAAAAACAAAGAAGACAAACAGTCAAATTCACAGCAGGCAGAAGCACTGACGATTATGAGAGGAAGATCATCAGAGCGTGGCTCTAACGAGAGTCAGAATCGCAGTAAATTAAAATCAAGGAGTAAGAAGAATATCAGGTGCTACAATTATGGCAAGAAAGGGCACATCAAAAGGGAATGTAAGAAGAGGAGTGGAGATCCTGAGTCATCAAATGCTCAAGGGAATGTGGCAAGTACCTCATATGATGGTGAAGTACTATACAGCGAGGTAACACCGAGCTTGGAAGGTAGAAAATTATTCGCTGATGTCTGGCTCTTAGACTCAGGAGTAACCTGGCACATGACACCTCGGAGAGAATGGTTTTACACGTATAAACTTATCTCTAGAGGATCCATCTACATGGGTAACAATCATGCCTTGGAGATTGCCGGTATTGGTTATATCAAAATAAAAATATTTGATGGAACAGTTCGCACAATTCAGGATGTACGACACGTTGAAGGCCTAAAGAAAAATCTACTGTCATTGGGACAGATAGATAATCTAGGATGCAAAATTCATATAGAAAATGGGACCATGAAAATTATTAAAGGTGCGCTTGTTATTTTAAAGGCAAATAAGATCGGTGCAAATCTGTTTATGCTTAAAGGTGAAACACTACAGGAAGGTAATGCTTGTGCTGCATCAACCAGCGAGGAAGAAAAATCGACGATGATGTGGTATCACAAATTAGGCCATATGTCGGAACGAGGTTTAAAGGTTCTCGCAGACAAAAAGCTACTTCCAGGGCTCAAATCAGTAAATCTACCTTTTTGTGAGCATTGTATAACAAGTAAGCAACACAGATTAAAGTTTAGTAGATCTATCGCCAAGAATAAAGGCATTCTAGACTTGATTCATTCTGATGTTTGGGAATCACCAGAAATATCCCTAGGAGGAGCAAAATACTTTGTGTCTTTCATAGACGATTTATCTAGGAGATGTTGGGCGTACCCAATTAAGAAAAAGTCATATGTGTTTCCAGTGTTCAAAGATTTTAAAGCGCAGGTGGAATTTGAATCTGGAAAGCAGATCAAGAGTTTAAGGACAGATAATGGAACAGAGTATACAGACGGCGAGTTTCTTACTCTTTGTAGGCAAGAAGGTATCGAAAGACAATTCATGGTTACATACACTTTGCAGTAAAATGGGGTGGCAAAGCGGATGAATAGAACTCTTACAGAAAGAATGAGAGCCATGTTGAGAATGGCAGGACTACCTAACTCTTTTTGGGCAGAAACAACCAAAACTACCTGTTATGTGATAAATCGATCTCCATCAACGGCAATCGAGTTAAAGACGCCAATGGAGATGTGGATTGGAAAGCCAGCAGATTACTCTACTTTACATTCATTTGAATGTCCTGTGTATGTAATGTACAACGCCCAAGAAAGAACGAAACTGGACCCGAAATCCAGGAAATGTATATTCTTAGGGTATGCTGACGGAGTGAAGGCGTATCGCCTGTGGGATCCCACTACCCGCAAGGTAATAGTCAGCAGGGATGTGATCTTTATAGAGGATCAACTATAAAAGAAAGATGAAAGCGATAGCACGCAGAAAGAAAATTCAGATATTATAACAGTTTAGGTGGAGAATAGTTCAGTATAAGAAAATCCAGCTTCTTCTGAAGATACACCAGAACACGAGATACAGGAACCAGTCCAGTCTGAGACTATAAAAGTTCGAAGGTCAACTCGCGAGAGAAGGCCACCAGCTTGGCAGTCGGAATATGTTACAGAGACCAATTTTGCATACTCGGAAGAATGTGAGCCAACAACTTTTCATGAAGCTACAAGTGGCTCGGATGCATCTCTGTGGATGACAGCAATGCAAGAAAAACTTGAAGCTTTACACAAAAATAAGACATGAAAACTAATACCATTACCTAGTGGACGTAAAACTATTGGTAACAAATGGATCTATAAGATCAAACGTGATAGCAATGATCAGGTAGAGCGATATCGTGCTAGACTAGTGGTAAAGGGATATGCTCAAAAAGAAGGCATTGATTTTAACGAGATATTTTCTCTGGTAGTACGACTTACGTCAATCAGAATAGTTCTGACTATGTGAGTTGCGCTTGATTTACACCTGGAGCAGTTAGATGTGAAAACTACATTTCTTCATGGAGAACATGAAGAAGAAATTTATATGCTCCAACCATAAGGTTTTGCTGAAATAGGCAAGGAGAACTTGGTTTGCAAGTTGAACAAATCTCTATATGGCCTCAAACAGGCGCCGAGGTGTTGGTATAAGAGATTTAATTCCTTCATAATTAGCCTTGGTTACAACAGGCTTAGTTCAGACCATTGTATGTACTACAAGAGGTTTGGTGGTGATAATGAATTTATTATCTTGCTGTTGTACATGGATGATATGTCAGTGGCAGGCCCCAACAAAGCTCAAATCCAGGAATTGAAGGCACAATTGGCTAGGGAGTTCGAAATGAAGGATTTGGGACCAGCAGACAAGATTCTAGGGATGCAAATTCACCGAGACAGAAATAACAGGAAAATTTGGCTTTCTCAGAAGAACTATTTAAGGAAAGATCTTGCAACACTTCAACATGCAAGATTGTAAGTCAATCTCAACCCAACTACCTGTTAATTTTAAGTTATCCTCAAGTATGTGTCCTAGCAATGAAGCAGAGAGGAAGGAGATGTCTCGAGTACCGTATGCATCAACAGTGAAAAGTTTAATGTTCGCTATGATATGTACAAGACCAAACATTGCACAAGCAGTGGGAATGGTTATTCGATACATGGCGAATCTTGGTGGAGAGCATTGGAGTACAGTGAAGAGGATTCTAAGATATATCAAAGGAACCTCAGATGTAGCTTTATGTTATGAAAGATCAGGATTAACTGTCAGAGGTTACGTGAATTCAGATTTTACAGGAGATCTCGATAAAAGAAAATCCACTTTAGGTTATGTGTTTACAATTGCAGGAGGAGCTGTAAGTTGAATATTAAAACTGCAGATTGTGGTAGCTTTGTCTATAACAAAAGCAAAATATATGGCGGCTACACAAGCTTACAAGGAAACAGTTTGGATTCAAAGGTTATTGGAGGAGCTCGGGCACAAACAAGAGAAAATCACTCTATTTTGTGACAGTCAAAGTGCCTTGCACATCGCAAAGAATCCAGCCTTTCATTCAAGAACAAAGCACATAGGAGTACAATATCACTTCATCCGAACAGTGATAGAAGATGGAAATGTGGATATGCAAAAAATTCACACAAATGAGAACCTAGCAGATGTTCTGACCAAGCCGATTAATACTGACAAGTTTGAATGGTGTATATCCTTGTGTGGTCTAGCAAAAACGTAAGCATGCATAGAGCTGGCAAATATGGAAGGATGAAAGGGATACAAAGATCTCTTGGATGATTACTTTAATGTGGCAAATATTGTTAAAACCATTTAAGCAATTATTCGCCAAGGTGGAGATTGTTGAGGCGGTGGAAAAGCAACCATTGTTATTGCGCATCGACGATGTCATCGCCTACATCGTGCATCGACGATGTCATCGCCTACATCGTGCATCGGCGATGTCATCTCCTACATTGTGACGTTGTCATTGCCTACATCGTGCATCGATGTTGTAATCGCTTACATCGTGCATCGATAATGTAATCGCTTACATCGCTTGTGGTAGGTGAGAATAAATGTGAGCCTTTGGATCATAATTGGTGGGATTGAATGTGGACCATTAAATGTATTTTGTAACTATTATATCTACCTCCCCATACTACTACATTTATATATCAAGCCAAGAATTTAGAAAGCTTGATAAAAAGATGACTAAAGAGAGGTTATTGTTTCTCTTAAATTAAGAGAGAGTGTAATTGTTCTCTCCTTATATTTAGAGAGAATATGTTGTATCCCATTTTATAAAGTAAAATCCTCCGGTATTTGTCCGTGGTTTTTTCTTCAATTTAATTGGAGGTTTTTCACGTAAATTCTGTGTGTTTAATTGTCTTCATTTTCTCAATTTTACTTTAGTTGTGTGTGAGCTTTCATTCACTAATATCATAACAGATGGAGATGGAACAGCCTGTGGTAACTCAGAATTTGGACTCGCTGGAGAAGAGCCGGCGGCTAGATTCGATGGAGGCTAGATTCGCTGGAGGAGATGGAGATGGCTCATAATCTAGACTCGCTGGAGGAGAGCCAACGGCTGGATTCGTCGGAGGAACCCTAGGATTGGCAGCAAGAGCATCGAAAACTGTAATTTGTTGTTGCAGTTCCCTCATTCGCTTCATAGTGATCAACTTACTTGATAGCCTTCCAAACTTTGTCATAAGCAACGCTGATCGCAGTTTCAAACCCATCATTTGACGAGGATTTTCCATTTTCAATTTGAGTTTATTTTAAGCCCCAAATGGGGTATATATAGAGATAAAAGGAGCGCGAAATTTTAAAATCGTTTAGATCTAATCCAAGCAGCTCATTACAAGATCGACGATTCTTACAGACTTAATCCAAGCCGCTCATTACAAGATCGACGACTAATGGGTTTCTATACTCTGTAGCCGGTCATTACATGATGAATGATTGTTGCGAATTAGATGTAATCCGAGCCGCTCATTACAAAATCGATCACTAATGGGTTTCGAAACTCTGTATTTAATCCAAGCCGCACATTATAAGATTGATGGTTAAAATACTTACACGTCATAAACTAGTGACTCATGATATAAACGTGGTCGCTTTACGAAAAATGATTAATGGGTTATAGGTTTTGAAACTCCTCCATTCTTTACATCTTGAAGGTTGACTTTTTCTCTTTCAAAATAAAATTAACTAGAAATTATAATATATTAATGTTTAAATTCATAATCAATCACGTTAGAGTTGTTATCATTATTTTCTTTCCTCTTCCAAAATAATAGGTGTATGCAATAATGAATTATATGTATAAAAATAATTAAAGAATAAGGCAATGTTTTAGTTGGTCAACATATAATAAGTTACAATTTGTTTTAAATTGGCAGTATCCACTTTAATTTAGTATTTTTTTTTAAATTACGAGTCTCCCATCCTCTTCACCTTTAATTCAAATATATCCGTAGACCAAAAAAAATAAAAAATTAAATATATCCGATGTGTTACTTATATCGCAAGCATTATAGAATAAATAAATAAAATTAAAAAAGACATAAAATTATTTAGAGTTGTATAAATTGAGAATATTTTTCAACGCACCAATAAGATAAAGAGTGCAATTGAATATCTAACACTGTGAGGACGAGGGGCAGAGTCAGGTGGCGCCATGACTTTTTGTAAAATTTTAAATCGTATGGGGGTTTCTATGCGAGAAAGGATAGATTAAGGGTCATTGTGTGATTTTGGGCAAGGGTGTTGTGTGTAATTAAGCTTATAAGTTTAAGAGCAAGCATTGTAATATTGAGTAAGTAAGCAAAGTTTGGGGTAAGTTTAAGTAAGCAAAGTTTGGGGTAAGTTTTGGGCGGGGATTGTGTAATCAGTTGTATAACTTTAATGTGCAAGTGTGTAATATATATTAGGTTATATGTTTTAAGTTAGATGATAGAAAGAAAGCAGTAGCCAGCAGTCGTTTCTCACTTTTTCCCTTTATTCTTCAGTTTTCACTGCGTCTGCCGTTCATATTTTTTATTTTTTTTTGAAACACAGCCTCCATTTTATTTTGGCAGTAGCAACCAAGGCAGTAGTTCATCTTTCCATCTTCATTCTTCATTTGTTCTGATATTTTAGGTTAGATTTCTTTTTTATAATCTTATATATTTTGTTTTAAAATTTTGAATATTAAGAATTAGGTGTTTTAATGATGATTGTTAATATATTTGTTTATTGGTTATTATTTATTAATATTGATTTGCTTCTTAGATTGTTAAATTTTTATATTAAATTTGATTATTGAGGTTGATTTGCTTATTAAATTGTTAAATATTGATATTAAATTTGATTATTGAGGTTAATTTGTTTATTAGATTGTTATTTGATAAATTAATATTTAGATTAATATATATGTTTGTTGGTTATAGTAGGTTGAATATTGAGTTGATAAAGATATTTCAAAATATATAATTAATTTGGCAAAATGACCAAAAATAGCAACGAACTTTACCCCGAATTTCACTTAAGTCATTGAACTTTTTTTCGTATCAATCATACCAATGAACTTTTCGCCGTTTATTAGTTACATCCAAAATGTAACTTCCGTCCATTAAGTATAAACGGAATGCTTATGTGGACGTTAAGATCTGACATGGCTTATGTAATAGATTTATTTAGAGCTTATGTGGAATTAAGACACATTAAATTCGTTCTCTTACCCTTTATTAAAATTAGGGCTTTCATATCTCTCTCATATTACCTTCTATTCTTCCTTTAAAGCTCTCTCTAATCACTGTGATTTTAGGATTTCACAAAATAGGGCAGCTCGCAATTAAGGCTTCTTTCTCAATTGATTCGGCAAATTAACAGGTAAAAAGCTCCTTATTTGAGATTCTCCATTCATCCACTTCACTGTTGATTATTCAATCTCAATTTATTCTCTGAAATTTGGGGTAATGGCTTCAAGTAGCACATCGGTGAACTCGCGATTAACATGCTATTGTGGAAAGCCTTCACCTTTACGAGTTTCTTCCACAACTAAGAATCCTGGAATAAAATTTTATAGATGTGAAAACTATAAGGAGCATCCATGTAAGTTTTTTCGATGGCTTGATGAAGAAGATGAGACTGAATCGAAGGTCATTATATTAGAGGATATAATTGGAGTGCTAAAAGGCGCAAACAAGGAATTGAAGAAGCAAGTTAAGGAACTAAGGAAGAAATTAGATGAGGAGAAAAAAATTAAAAAAGAGTTGAAGAAGAAGTACTCTGTTTTGAGACAATTTGTGTACTCTGTTTTAATTTGTGTACTTTTGTGGGTCTGGTTTAGTATGCATTAAGGGTTAATTTATGCTCTATTTTGAGACAATTTGAAACGCTCTATTTTAATTTTTGTACTTGTGTGGGTCTAGTTTAGTATGCATTAAAGGGTTAATTTTTGCTCTGTTTCGAGGCAATTTAAAATGCTTTGTTTTGAAAATGTTTTTGTACTGTAATGGATGAAATGCTCATTTTGTAATAGATGGCAGAGCTCTATTTTTTCACATGAATTTTCACATGTTCTATGTATACAAGTAGTATTATATATGATACAGTGAATCACTAACAGTAGCAATAACAATCCAAAAGAACAACCATCTCCAACTTCCATTAATTGAATTAACTATTTCAACAGGAATGGTAGGCCAACTTCCATTAATTGAATAAACTAGTACAACAGGAAATAAAATAAAAATAACCATGCAAAACACACAATTTATAATTGGCAAAATGAGCAGCAGAAACTGGTACTTCCATTAATTGAATAAACTAGTACATTTTTCAACAAAACACACAATTTACAATTGTCAAAATGACCAAAAAGATCTCCTTGTTAATGTTCTCCTATACCAAAAGCAAAAACCCCATACCAAAAATAGAATTTCCAGTCAATCTGGAACCCAAACAAAAAATATAATTCACAGTCAATATATTCCCAAACAAAAAACAGAATTCCCAAAACAAAAAACTTAATTCCCAGCAACCACTTCTTTTACCTAACACTCCTCTGCAATCCAAGTGTCTTTTGTCTCCTTGTTTGTACCTCGGGTGAGGATTATGCAGATCTCCTTGTTTGTACCCCAGGTGAAGCTTGTGTAGCACTCCTAATTTGCACTCTTGGTGGAGTTCTTATATTAGTTGAAGCTTAAGTTCCCACTGGTTGAGAGGAATTATTGAGCTTTACTAGCTTTCCTTGTCCTGAGGTCTATAAAATAATGTAATAATTTCTAGTTAGTTACCATTCATAACACAAATACTAAATGAATAACATAAACACTACATAACTCACCCTCATTTATGTATTTCCAGTTTCAGGGGATATATAAACACCATATCCATCTGGCACAGTGTCTTTCTTTTGCCTAACATTCCTTTGCCTGGATGTATTGGTTTCTTGCCTTGATGTAGAGGGTTGTTGCTTCCTTTTCACCTATAAACATAATAAATTGATTAGTGTATAAATGGAATAGTTGAAAACAATTAAGTATTTGTAAAAAAAATAGTTACATACAAGCTGTTTTTTAATTGATGGAACTGTTGGATTCTTGCATCCTTTCTTGTTATGACCATATTGTTTGCAGTTTTGGCACTGCATTCTTCTTCCAGCTCTGCTCACTTGAAAGATATCATTCTTAGTTTGCTTTGGCTCTTCATGTGCACCCTTCTTTCTATTCCTTTGAGGTCTTCCAGGCATCCTTCTTTATGGGGGAGGTAACATGGGCCCACATCTATCCTTAGGCCACATTTGCTCACCATTCATAGGTTGCATGTAATGTCCATAAGCTACTTTCCACTTAGTTACCTTGAAGTAGTCATTTACATACTTCATGGGGTCATCATTCAAGTAATAAATGGCAGCTATTGCATGGGAACAAGGTATCCCACTTAATTCCCACATTCTACAAGAGCAAGTCCTATTATTTGTGTTAACTACATAACCCTTTTCCCCCATTTTCACCTCAAACTTATTATTCCCATTGAATGTGGTAGCCCAATACCTGTGATTGTTTTTATTCTCTTATAGTTTCTCTTTAATCTTAGGGCATAAATTCCCCCTATCCCATTTATTAATCAGCTCCCTCTTTTTTTGCATTCTTACCATTACTGCCACTCTTATATCTTCTAGCATGCCAATGATTGGCTTATGCCTAGCTTCACTATTAAACCATTGAAAGTTTCACACATTATTCTTTACTGCATTAGATTTTGATTCAGTAGAGAAATATGCTCTAGACTATAACTTGGGGTTGTGCTTACTCAAATAATCATGGACTTCGCTCTCCACTTCATTGATTTCTTTCATGATATCTTCAAACTCTTCAGGAGTGGAACTCTTTGCTGTTTGCCAAAACAGAGACTTTAGTTGTGACCCTTAAACCAAGGAAAAAATTGAATTTGAAACATATATACATCATAATTATATCAAAAACGGAATGGTTTAATTGAAAAATAGTGTACCTGTGTGCTTATTCCTAAAATTTGAGTAAATATGTCTTGCACAACACCTGTGCTCAGCCAATAGGGGTTCTTAATTGCAATATCTAATCCCTTCTGTTGATTTGTTATGACTGTCCAACCCTCACCATCATTTTGTATCCCAATATCATCTAGTAACAACTCAATAAACCATGACCATGAGTCCTTACTTTCCACCTCTACAACTGCCCAAGCAATTAGGAACATTTGGTTGTTCCCATCCCTACCCACAGCAGTCAACATCTCACCACAACAAAAGGACTTAAGGAAACATCCATATAATCCTATAACAGGTCTACAACCTTTCAACCATCCCCTTTTAAGTGCATCAAAACATACATACATCCTTTTAAAATAAGGAGGATCATTTGCAGCATCTCTGTCAACACAGAATTTTACTGTACTATTTGGATTAGATCTCTGAATCTCCCTGCCATAATTTCTCAGTTTTTTATAATGAGCCTTTAGACCATGTTCAACCTCACCTAATGCTTTCTTCTTAGCTCTAAAACATTGAATTTGTGTGACATGAACTGAATATTTTTCTAACACATCTGCAATGAACTCTCTAACTTTCCAGCTTGGGTTACTTCTAATCTTATCACCATACATCTTGGCTAACCATTTGGAAGTCACAATTTGAAGTTTAAAATTCTTAACACATTTGTGAACATTGTTGTATGACTTAATTTGAAATGACCTCTCACTTTGCATGTACGTGGCATACAACCTCCAAGGACATCCTTTTGCACATAATGCTAAAACTCTATTTTTATCATTCCTTTCAAACTTTATTAGGTATCCATTTGCAACTGCATATTTGGTCACTACTTCTTTTAATTCTGAAGGGTTTGCAAACCTCATACTTAGTTGTGGCTGAATTTTACTCATGTGTGTTTTAGGGTTAAACACAGGAAAACTAGGTAATCTTCTTCTACCTACATCATTATCCTCACTATCACTTCCCACTGGACTATCATAATTTGAAGAATCCCCATCATCAGTTTCATACCCACAGAAATTAGGTTCATTCCTAACAATAGGTTCAGAAGGTCCAACCTCATTAGGTTCATTTGCTAAATTAGGTTCATTACTAACAATTATTTCAGAAGGTCCAACCTCATTAGGTTCATTTGCTAAATTAGGTTCATTACTAACAACTAGTTCAGTTTGTTCATTTCGTTCAATTGGTTCAAAAGGTAGCTTCTTAGCCTTAAGACTTTGTAATTTCATTCTCACTTCAATCAATTTTTCATCATCACTCACAAAATCAATACTATTTACATCATCACTATCCTCACTCTCTTCATTTCCCTCACAACCCAGACTTCCCTCACCACCCATATTTACCATATTTCCCTCACCACCCTCATCATTTCCCTCACAAACCACAGTTCCCTCACCACCTTCATTTCCCTCACCACCCACACTTCCCTCACCACTTTTATTGCCCTTTTTATTTCCCTCACTACTCACAGTTCTCTCACCACCCACATTTTGGTCTAAATGCTCTACATACAAAATGATACTACCAGTCATCTTACTTTCTTTTAACATTTGTGGGATCTCATTATCTAAATAAACTAACCTAAGACCAGTCTTTAAAGTCTTACAAGGAGATCTATAAAAGATTTTACAAGTATCTTTGTAACCCAAGTCTTTAAATCCCTAATAATTCAAAATATAATACCAAGTCTTTATCCACATCATAGTAATAATTAGTCTTTCCCCCAATATAATATATAAAAATTTTCTTAACAAACCTTCCCCCATGGTTTAACTTAATCACAATGTGATCCATATTAAACCTAGATGAAATAAACAAATAAAAACAACAATCAATAAAGAACATGGAAGCACTAAGCAAATAAATAAAATAAACAAATGGAACCACATTACTTTATTACTACCCACTGAGCAATATAAACTGATTAATCAATATAGAATAAACAAATCGAGCCACTTTTTTTGAAACCATTAACTTAAACCCTACACTTCTTCGATTTTAGTAAACAAATGAAAATAAACCCTAACCTAAAATCATAAAAAGGTGTGCATATTCAATTTAAAAACCCTAAATACCAGTCGACTTAGGGTTTGTTGAATAAAAAACCTTCACTTTATGGAATGAAAACTTACAAAAAATTGATAACAAGAATCGTACCTGGAAGGTGAGTGTAAACCCTAAATTATTTGGTTTCAATCGTCCTTCAATCACTCGAATCGCTTGAAACTCCACCTTTCTCTTCAATTGCATTCAGTTTCTCTCGTTCAGCTTCTCTCTCTATATGTTAAATGTTTTTCTTCTTTAAGTGTAACTTTTTGATGATATGTTTTTTTTAAACATGTCACAATTTGTTATTATTTTTTTTTTACATAAGCCATGTCAGATCTTAACGTCCACATAAGCATTCCGTTTACACTTAACGGACGGAAGTTACATTTTGGATGTAACTGATAAATGGCAAAAAATTCTTTGGTATGATTGATACAAAAAAAAGTTCAATGACCTAAGTGAAATTCGTGGTAAAGTTCGTTGCTATTTTTGGTCATTTTGCCAATTAATTTTAGTATATCATTTTTAACTTTTTTGAAATAACGAAACAGAATGGAGAAGTATTTTAGTAAAAAATTGGCCTGTAAACATAATTATTGAATTTGATTTGGCTTAAAAAAATTTCGACCCCCCCTGAAAATTATTCCTGGCTCCCCCACCGGTGAAGACCACTGTATGTGACAATAACGAAATATAATTGGGGAAAAATGTGCTCTTCATTTTCTCTAAGGCAACTACCTTTTAAGTGATGTCTTAATAAATGTACATCAAGTTGCGGGTTATGTTTAAGTAATTAAGAGTGCGAATATCTAATATTATAGTTGGTAAAAAATTTAGGTTGTGTCATGTGGCACTTTATTAATGTCTCTTTATGTTAATGGCTCTTTATAATTAGGTACTCCTAATTTCAAATTCAAATTTAACGATTTCTCTTAATATAATCTAATCTAATAGTTTATATATATAATGGAAGAAGTAAAACGCATTGAACATAAGCATGCTACGTGTATATCATTAAATGTTATAATAAATTTTATCTTTCTTTTAATGTAGATAATTAATTTTGTCAACTCTTTTTCATGTAACTCTTGGCTTTTCAACTCCTCTGCTTAATTTATGAATTTTCTCATATTTATTTGTTTGTACTTATCTCACCATTAACTTATTTCTTAATGAAAAATGTAGGGACTCTAATTGCTTTCTTCTTCAAACTTAGTCCACTATAAATCTCTTTTATTTTCTCTAATTACCTGTCAACTAATTTAAGGAAGAGTGAATAACTTTTTTTCCCAATTCCATGTATGTTATTTGATAATATATTAGTTTAATTTTCTTTCATTCTTGATTTAGTTCAAATTCAAATGTATATCTCATTCTTCTCTTAATTAAAGAGGTGTCACGTATTGAAATAAAATGTAAAAATACGTCTATAAGATAATGTAAGTAATGATTTTCAATCCATAAAGCTTTCTTATGCTAGCATATGCGATAAATGACTTATATGTTTGTTTTATGTAGATTGTCAAAATTTTATGGTCATTTTTAATAATACAAAATATTATGACTTTCATATTATGCATACTAATTTCTTCCTTTAAGTTGCTTTATTTTTTTCTCTTACTTTTTCTTTATAGAAGTGAGGAAATCCCAAATGTTCAACCGAGGAAGATAGTGGAGACTTGAATTTAGGCATCACGTGACTTCATTCATTGTAAGTTAAATAAAATAAAGTTTGCTTCAAGTTTCATGGCACAATTGATATATTTTGCTATTTAAACCCAACTTTTGAATTTACATGTAAGAAACTAAAACAGAGCTAGCATCCATAAGGAAGTGGGTGGTGACATTTGATGTTGCATCTGATCTACAACTATATGCGTATAAAATTAAAAGATCCGGGAAGACACATTTTTAAAAGATGATGAGGTAACACACCCATGCATCACATGAGTTAATAGTTTATGTTGATAAATGTAAAGTGCCCATGCATCGCATGACTTCCATACTAGTTCAAATTTAAAATGGTATATTATGAATTAAATGGCTCTTCATAACGTTGGGCTATATTAATGTTTTATTTTACTCTACATAATGTGCTCCTCTGTTAATATTTAATTTTAGGGCAACGATTTCTATTGCATTTAGTGTGTGTTTGATTGCCAAAGCTTTTCATGAATTTTTTTGACAAAAGATGGGAAATCTGTACTTTTCAATATTTCATTAATATTTGATTGCCCAATTCAAATGATGCCCTGTCTCCTACCTATCTTTCATTGGCACTGGGGTTGTTATACGGGATCATATGAGGGAATTCTATGCAAGTCTTAGGTGGTGAAAAGCCCTATCTACGGCAAGTATTGAGCTGGAGGTTGCACATGAGGTTGTAACTTTTGCGTTGGAAGCTAGGTTTCTAGACATCATCCTCGAAGACGATAATATTACAATGACAAATGCCATTCGGTCAAGCGAGATTGGTTTTGTTTCAGCCAGGGCGGTGGCGGCGGATATCGTTAAAATGGGTTTGTCATGTAATATAGTGAGTTTTATTTTTGTCAAGAGAGATAGTAATCTTATGGTTTATTATTTGACCAAATTTACTAGGCATGATTCTCATTATATGGTCTAGTTAGACGACCCGCCTAATTAGTTAGATGATTGTATGTTGCATGATGTTTTTGTTTTAATGGATTTTGCTTCTTTTTAAAATAAAAATAAAAATAAAAAGTGATGCCTCGTCTCCTACCTATCTTTGAAATACTTTATTTATCTAAATAAAAAATATATATATACCTTAGTCTAGACAAAAGCAAAATTACATATTGGGCTGCCTGCTCAAGTCCAATATAGTTCCAAGCTTGGGCATTGGACAGGACAATTGAGGCCTAACATTAGATTGGAGTGGACCAACATTATTCTAATTAATTAGGCAGCCGGCAGTGATGGTAATCAACATCAAACAACCCCTGTGATAATACAATAATAAACATAAAATTAACTTTGCTTGAGAAAAACAACTTCAATTCCCGTTAATTGAAAAAAAAAGCAAACAATTAGAGATCATTAGGAACAAGCAACTTTCGAATTAAACAGAATGGTTATTGCATCTTTTTTCTTGGTGATAATGATTGGGGTTTACGCGCGCTATGATCATTGAGTTTAAATTCTGGTATTACGATTTGAATATGTGTCGTAAATTTATTCTACTATTGATTTTGATATTTCTCATTACCTCTCCCAATTCATTCCTTCTTATTGTCTATAATAGATTTTTGATCTGTTGTAATCTTGTTATTTTTATCTTGTTCACATCACTTAAAAAAATAGCCTGTTACTGAGCAATGAAAATATATTGTATACTGAGCTTAGATTAAAATGTCCACTAGAAGAACCAGTGAGGTCATGATTATACCTAATAGGTGACGGATTCCATATTACGAATATATGTTCCTCGTTAGTTCACTTTAATTCCCAAAATATCGAGATATTGATCAGCAATTTGATCTCTCCCATTGATACCTCAAAGAACTTCAAGCTAGTAATCAAAGTCCATTATCCGCTCAAGATTAAGGTCCTATGTACGATAGTCAAGTGAAATTAAATTTGTGTGATCAATATCACAAATTAATTTCACGTGGTCCTGTCCAATACATTCCAAATGTACTCTCAATTTTATTACCAAGGTCAAAGATAGACTTTAATAAAACTGAGACGATCTTATCAAAATAAATTGTCCATATTTATTTACTAATCATGAACAATACTTTTAGATCGAATTTCAAATTGAATCTTTATGTGTTTAACAACTTAAGCACTCAATTTGTAATATCAAATCAATCCATGAACAAATGCAAGCTCAAAAATAACATAATTAATTTATCAATCAATATATCAATAAATAATATCTTATTTCCAAAAAAAAACACGAGCATAAATAAATTTACTCGACGGACAACTACGCCTAACATCTTCATCATCTACTCAACACGATTCATATGCCATAAAAATCAGCCTCATCCAATCTCAAACGCGCCTTCACACGCCGCGTATAGGTCTCAATCCATGCTTTGTCAGATCTATGCACTCCACCAGCTCAGTTATAATCTACGTCAATCATACTGCCACGTTACCTCCACACCATTTGCCATGTGTCTGCCACGTCAATCCTAAAACCACATCAGCAGCCACATGTCTGCACACCAGTAACCTGCCACATCATCTTTAACTTTCCATGTTAGCACTAGCCAATTCGCATGTCTATTACATTAGTAAAACCTACAATGTTAACCCTACAGCAGCCAATTCCGTCGATTTTATTAAACTGGTTCACCTGTACATTTTTTGACTGGATCAGACATTTTTTAATTGATCTTTTGGTAACCAAAATTAGTTCCTAGGGTTTTGCACCCTTCTTGTCTCAACTACTACCTTCATTTTTCATTAATCAAACCACATAGTTTAGTTTTTCAATCGTTTTCAATATGGATCGTACCGAAGTTGCTCATCTTATCTTTATCACACTTAATAGGCCTAATTATATTTATTAGGTTCAGGCCATGACTAGTTATCTTCAAGCTCACAGAGTGTGGCATATTGTTATCGAAGAAGCAACTGCCCCGGTTTCAAAAGAAAGATGAATATGATAAAGATTTTGCCGAGAGACAAGATGAATGGCGATATCGTTACTTGGTGCCATAATATCTCGATCCCCAGTCTTTCCACCAGAAAGTAAGTCTAGGACTTTCTTATAACTAGGTATACAACCAAAGATCTTACTCATCAATATCAAGTTTTGACCGCTCTTCATATAAAAGTCAACAATCCGATCAATTCACAATGAATTCGTATCTGAAATGCAAGCCATATATGATTAATTAGCACTTTTTGAAGATGTCTGGTGGTGTGTCCTCGACATTACCAAAATTAAAACATACGGGGACTAATAGCATGTGATGACACTTATAATGGCTTTCTATAATCAGTTTGAACTGTTCAAGCCGCTCTCTTTTAGCGTCGTCCGTTACCGACTCTTGATAATACTATCACAGAACTTCATTTTGAAGAAACACGGCTTGGAATTAAACCTCGGACCTCAAATATAGTGCTTGCATCCAATTATTCTAAAGAAAAGTTTGTTAATCTAAATAAGTGCATATATTGCCATGAGAATCCAAATCACTATGCTCTTGATCTAAACTATCCTAAATGGGTTTGTCAACACTGTCGCAAGAGAGGTCCAAATCACTATGCCACTGATTGCTATAAGAATCCTGCCAAATCAACCAATTTCAACTCTGTCATTATTGTTGCCACTGACCAATCACTCGGCCCAAATTCATCTGTCACTAATAATGATCTTGCAGAATTTTTAAAATAGGTTTTATCCGGTCCATATAATGCAATGTCTAACACTTCAGGTAACTCTTGTATTTTGATTCTGACTGCTGCAACCATATGATTTATGATCCATAATCTTTCTCTCTAAAGACTTTACACCACACACATCTCCTATTAAAATTACTGATGGGTCTCGATTACATGTCACCCACGTCGGACCTGTATTCACATTTAATTTATCTTTTCATATACTTTTCACATACCTCAGTTGATTAGCCTTTTCCTCTTCTAGTTGTCATTTACAGAATGCAGGACAAAGCAAGTTATTGCCCTAAAGTTAGTTGCAAATTCAAGCTTGTTCACATTCGTACATTACCAGATACCATAACTTATACTCTCTCCACTACTCCCGCTCTCTTCACTTCTTCTTTAGTACTTTGGCATTCTAAGTTAGGTCATGTGAGTATTGATAGGCTTAGGCTCATATATTTATTAGTATATTATGAATAATTAAATTAGAAAATGTTTATTATTTGTCGTGTCAATTTGAAAAACAACTTGTATTATATTTTAATAAAAATGATTATATTTCTTCTGCATTTTTTGATATTATTCATTCTGATATTTGGGAACCCTCTTCTCATAACCATGGGAGGTATAAATATTTTGTTATTTTCATAAATGATTATACACACTTTACCTATATATAGTTTATAAAAAATCGTTCCGAACCACCACATATATATTATAACTTTGCTCAAATAATCCAAACACAATTTTCTCGACCAATTAAATTATTTCTTACTGACAATGCTATGGAATATAAAGAAACCAACCTTCTCAAATATTTACATCAATAACGAACAAATTTTTTAATAATGTTATTATGATATATCTCAACAAAATTGCCGTGCTGAATGTAAACATAATAATATTCTGGATACTATTCGGAACCTTATCATCTTCAACAGGTGTTATAAACGTTTATGGGGTGGGGGGAAGCAGTTATTACTACTGTTTACACAATCAATCGACATCATATTCTTGCCTTTCAAAACCAAACACCCTATAAACGCCTATATGGTAGTCCACCAAACTATAATCTTCTAAAAAAATTTAGCTGTGTCTGTTTTGTCTTACTTTAGCCTCATGAACACACTAAACTTGAACCTTGTTACTGTCTATATTACTTCTTGGGATATGCGATAGAATATAAAGGGTACATTTATTTAGATCTTATTTCAAAAAAAATTCGTGTGTCTCGACAAGTCATATTTTGGGAACACAAAATGTTCTCAACAATTTTTAAATTCCAGATCACCACCAATACTCTTTTCTATTCTTTATTAGCTCTATTGCTGATCTTTATTCTTCTACCTCACTTGTCCCACTCCAAACACAGTAGAAACTAAGGGTGGAAAAATGTACCATTTATATTGTATAAATCCGTACCAAACCGAACTACCAAAATTTGGTAATGTACCATTATCAAAATATACCAAAATTTAGTAATGTACCATACCAAATTATTTTGGCACGGCACAGATACTCAAACTCATTACCGACGGTATATCGTACCATACTAAAATTTTGGTATTACCATGGTATACTGTACCGAACCGTACAAATTGTGCCATTATACCGAATACTAAAATAATACCAAATTACCAATACCCCACAACTAAAGTCTAAAGATGAAATAAGATAAATGGTCCAAATTTGAGATTCTTGTGTATATATATATATATATTTATATATCTATGTTTTTTATATTTATTAAACAATAAGTATTGACATTTAGGAGCCCAAATTATGTGATAGAAAAAATTAGGGATAGGTGAATAAAACTCCTGTAAATTACACCATTATCCTAATTTAACATTCGTATACGAAGTATATACCATCTTACTTTGACTTAGAGAACTTTAAGCTCTAAATACAACAAAAATAAACTATATATGTGTATAGTCTATTATAATATAAAAATAAATGAAATATAATAACAGTTTGTTAGTAATAATGATAAAATTATCTAAGACTTGAATTGATCATATATACTTTTAGAGTATATATATTTTTGCTCTATGTATTTATATATCTGTGTATAGATTGTTAGAGTATGAAAAGAAATGAGAAAATAATTAACGGTTTGTTAGACCATAACAATGATAAATTACAATGGAATCCGTCCACTGTACTCTCTTTCCATCATTTTATTTTTCAATGTGTTTTTAGTGGAATCATTCCTTTGAATTGATTTCCTAGTGCACTGCCCAGTTTTTTGGTTTTTTTCCCTTTTTTCCAAGATTAATTTTTTATTAATGTACTGTACCAATATTTTGGTATACCGAAAGTTTTGGTATTGCAATGGTAATGGATTTTGGCATACCGAATTTTCAGTACGATACATGGTACATTCGGTATGGTAAGGTACTGTACCAAATCCACCCCTAGCAGAAATCCATGAACCAATTTTTAAAGACAACTTATCCAATGAAATACCTTCCCCAGAGTCTAGCCCATTTACCATAGCAAACGCTCCATCAAGTGATCCATCCTCCATGCCAACAATGGATTATTCTGATAATGCTAACTCACTCACTGATTATGTCAATCAATCAACTCATCATCATCATTATAATAGGGTAAGGTAGCTACCTAATATTTATGATTACCATTATTTTTCCACTTATATACTCACATCATGAACCGTCACTTATAAATAGACTAGTTCTAACCCATTGTGGCAGCAAGCTATGCTTGAGGAATTACATGGCTTCGGAAAAACTCAAAATTAGGAGCTAGTCACCTTTCATCCTGAAAAAAATAGTTGGATGCAGATTGGTCAATAAAATCAAAATTAAATCAAATAAGCCATTGATCGATAAAAATCCCGACTTGTAGCAAATTAATCAATAATACGACATTGATTACGAAGAAACATTTGCCCCCGTTACTCGATTAACCTTTGTTATAAGTATTTTTACTGTTATAGCTGCTTGAAAATGAGAATTATTTAAGATGAATATAAAAAAATGCGTTCTTTAATGGCGATCTTTCTGAAGAAGTTTACATAAAACCTCCCGGAGGGCTTCCCAATTTTACAATTCAAGTCTGCAAGTTTTGTCGTGCTTTATATGGTTTTAAGTAAGCCTTTTGTGCCTAGTTTAAAAAGTTTAATTCCACCATTCACAAGGTGGGTTTTACCAATAATACTCATGATTACGGGTTCTTTATCATAAACATGTAGGCTGGTATCATGCTTCTTATTCTTTATGTAGACAATATGATCATTTGTAGGGATGATGCTTCTGGAATTTCTGAATTCAAACAATCTATCAATTGTTATTTTAAAATGAAGGACCTTAATTGTCTGAATTACTTATTGGGTCTTAAAGTCATATCTGACATTCTTACTTATGTCAGCCTTACAGGTGTGAACACCTCATTTTTTGACCCTCGCACAAATCCCGAACTTCAAGAAAATGAACACACAAGCATGCATAGACATTCATGGATGAATATATACTCTATACATGTGATACAGGTCAAAGAATGAAGCAGAAAGGCCACCCGGACAGAAAGTTACGAGAATTACCAGAAATTGCCGGAAACCGATAACCGTCAAAACTCCTGGAAGGTAAAATTAAATAGATGAGGATATCTGATCGTCCTCAAACTTTGAGGGTTGTTAGGTAATACTACAAGGAGGAACATACTCAAAAATTAGCACATTTCGACGGCCGGATCTCCGAGAATTGAGAAAACGGGGAATTCACCTCAGGAATCAAAAGGCACACTTCCCGAAGTCCAAATGAGCTGAAATTTGGTAAGGAGGTAGGTTACATCATGGGGAACAACATATCAAAAAATCAGATCATTCTGATGCTCGGTTAGGCCAAAATTGCAAAAACCGTCGCGCAAACCAAAAAGGAGGCAAAACCAGTTGTCCCAGGGACAACTAGTGTTGTCCCCACGACAATAGGTGTTGTCCCCACGACAACACCAGTTGTCCCTGGGACAACTGGTCTTTTTTGCTATAAATAGACCACTTTTTGTGCCTTTTTGAAGGAAAAAAGGTGGAAAATCTTGGGAGAAGTGTTGGAAATACTATATTCACCTTGGGAAAGCTTTTTGGTAAGTTTCGTAATTTTTTGAATTTCAATTTTTATCCGTGTATTTTCATTGAATCGCATGTAGAGAGTGATATTTATCTCCGAATCAGTCTAAATTTCATATTTGAGCTTTATTTTAATTATAGAAGGTGTGGATTGAGAAAAAATCATATTTTAAAAATATATTTTTATCAGGGTATTTTTTATCAGTCTCATATATTAAACTGCTGTTTAAATTCCAAATTAGTTCAAATTTTAGATTTGAGTTAGATTATCAACATTGAAAATATTGGTTGAGAAAAAATCACCTTTTGAAGAAATATTTTTATCAGTTATTTTCAATTTTATCAGTCTCAATCCACACCGGAATTGATTGATTTTATGCCCCGTTTAATCTATAAATTTGGGTGTTGAATTAAATATCCAATGTGAGAGTATGAAAACTGTCAAATGCCAATTTAAGTAATTAAATTGTGGTACACTATTTAACAAAAGAAATCTCGATGATTGCCGGATACCAATTCCAAACTAAATTAGCTTCTGAAAAGCTCTGATTTTTATCAAAATGCACTGATTTCGTTGTCTATCTCTATACAAAACAATTGTGAAACCACACACATACACACTGATTTCTAAAATAAAAAAGGGCGAAAAACGAAGCACACGTCTTCAATCCCCACCCCAAAATCCCGGTTTTCTAAAAATAAAAGGCTGCAGTGATATAATATTACACGCGCATGCGAATCTGTGATAATACTTAACGCACATTCTACTTAGAGACCGAAAGGGCAAATTGAGTGCCTAATCCCTTCCCAATTCGTAATTTAATCCCCGAACCCTTGAATTGTCTGGTTCCGCATTAATTGTGTTTAAGAAAGCGTTTAATTCATAAATGTTTCTCTTTTACACAAAACTTTTGTTTGTTTAGTAAAACAAACTGGCGACTCTGAATTGTTTACAAAATGTCATGTTTTTGTAATTAATAAAAACTCCAACGTGTTTCGAAAAATAAAGATGAAAAGTGGAGGGGCTGAAAACGCGGGTTTTCACAGTGGCGACTCTGCTGGGGATCAAACTTTTAAGAGGATTAGACTCTGTACAAGAGTAGAATATGCGTGGATATTTGTTTATATTATTTTATTGCGTGTTTTTATTTTCGGCCTTAGTTTTAGGATAACATAGATGCGATTCAGGTCGATACCCGATTTATCTTTCTCTGTTTATAATTATTGTTTGAGGAAAAATATTTTCATAAATAAAATTTAAAAAGACTGGAACAAATCATAAAGCGTTTTTCATAAAATACCTCAATAATTATTATTTTGCACGCACGCGCTATCATCATGCATTACCGCGAGTGTGAAATTATCCCAAATAACCCAAAAATACTGTTTAGCAAGTAGGGAGTTGACTCGTCTGGGTCAACATCAACCGAAAGCTCTTATTTCCACTATCCTTGGCCAAGTACTTACCGAGGTATATAGAGTGACGAGAACACTTACGTACCCGGGATGTATATCAAAAGGTCCTTGCACGTACTTGCCCTTGGGGTATATAGCAAGACCTAGCCAAATAAGAGGGAGCCTGAACCTTAACCCATCAAGCCACGCTGCATGTAGGATGAGTCAACCTAGTACACTTGAATTTCTGCATCTTTGCTTAACCGTCAGTCGTGAGATTGGTGAATCAAAGGCCTTGTCATGCATACCGTTTCTTGGTTTGGCAAGTACGGCCGGAGGCTGTCCAACCTCCTCCGTAGAAATCCCTCACTAGAATCCGCTAGTGAGAATTTCCCCATCACTATTTTCATGAAAAGCAACTCTATGAGGAGAGAACTTCCCGATTTTTACAAAATATGTTCCAAAAATGTTGTCATTTTATATAATAGGTTTTCAAAATGCGTTTTCAAAACAAGAAGGTTATAAGGGCACCCCGGGGATTCTTATTCCTACCATAAACCTACCTATAGGGCTCTCAAGTTATTGCTGTCGGTTTGTTTTCACCTAATCATAAAAAAAATTGGTTCTTTTGCATAGTACTTTTTTTCGGAATTATAAAATTCTTTGTTTTGAAAAAAATATCTAGCTATCTTCTGCAGTCCTCGTTTTTTGAAAAAAAAATAAAATAAAAAATTTTCTTCATTACTCTCAGATTTTCTGCACTGGCCGGTTGGGTTGGTCGAGATTCTACCGGTAGACTTATTCGTCCGGATTCACCAATAGACATGCCTCCAAGACGGGCCGTAGATTTTTAGAATGATCAGAACGGGCGTATCGAATAAGGGGTTGAGAATATCGAGGGACAGCACCATGCAGCGGAACCGTCGCCCGGTCCCGGTTTACCGATGGATCCTGGAACCTTATCCCCGGAACAACTTTTTCACTTGATTCAGGGTTTGACCCAATCAATTAACCATCTACTCGCCGCCCGAGCACCTATGGAGCAAATCCCACAGAACCCCAATCCTTATCATAACAGAGGACCACCAATTCCCCCCGCCCCGCAAAATGTCCCACCAGCTCACCAGGGCCCGCCCGTACCCGACGGTGTCAATGCTTGGCTTCATCCCGAGCAAAACCCACCCCGTTAACAAAACAACCATTTCTTCGGTGAAGGTCATGAACATGATCCTTATATGGGGCAGTATGCGAAGTCCGTGGTCGAGACAGATAAAGAGAATAAAGCAATAGCCGTGTTGAGAGAACAAGTGAAAGCCCTGAACCAAAGAGTAATTGATAAAGTCGATGATATGGCCGATATCTAGAATATGTCCCTTTTTTCGGAAGCCCGGTTGCCGATTGGTTTTAAGCTCCCCCATGTCGAGAAATTCTCGGGAAGTAGCCCACCGCATCTTCATCTCAAGGCTTATGTAAGAACGATGCAATTGTATGGGTTAAATGAAACTCACTTGGCTCAAGGTTTTCATTAGACCTTGACTAGGCCCGCCCATAGCTGGTTTTTGGGATTAGAGAGGCATCGAGTGGCAGATTGGAAAAGCATTGTGAAAGAGTTCATGGAACATTACAAATTTAATGAGGAGTTAAAAGTCGCCTGTAAGCATCTGGAAATGGCAAATCAGAGAGAGAATGAAAGCGTTAACGATTTTATAACTCGATGGCGGGAACTGGCCTCACAAATAGTGGATCGCGTGTCTGAGGAGGAACAACTGGGTTTGATAGTCAAGAACTTTAAGCCTGAAATCCGGAATGGTATGGGCCGCCAATAATTTGAAAAGTATAAGGCTTTGATGCACATCGCCAATGAGACAGATGAGGAATTGGCAAGGGCAGCCGAAGCTAGGAAAACGGCTTCCCAATACAAAAGATCCACCCCAGCCATTAATCAGACGTGGTCTTACCAAAATGCCGGAACTTCTCAAAGAACTAACTTTCAATATCCTCAGGAGCAGAGGCCCATACCCAACCAAGGTTTTGTCAATCAAACCCGGAACACTGGAAGGAATAGGCATTTTTCTCGACTCCCGGCTTCTCTGAGTAAAACTTTTGCAGCCCTAAGGGATGGAGGCATCATACAAGCTTTATCCCCCCAAGCTCCCCCTGATCCGCTTTCCCGTGGCTGGAATACGAATGAAGTTTGTGAATTCCATCAAGGCCTTAGACACCACACTGATCGATGCATGGCTTTGAGGCACACCATACAAGATTTGATAGAGTCAGGAAAAATTCTTGATCCCAAGCCCTCGAATGTGGCAAAGAATCCACTCCCCAACCACGGAGGGAGAATTAATGCATTGATAATAGATAAAGAAGAGAATGATCCGGTGTTTTTGATTCGACCGGCAAAGAACAAAGGAAAGGAGATCATAGCTGTATTTCGAGTAGAAAGTTGTTTGAGTAAAGGTTTTACAGAAGGGAAAAAAGAAGAGTTGGAAAATATGTTCCGGCAATTAATGAAAAAAGTTCCGAATCAGGGAGGGAAAGTTACAGAGAAACCATCGTACAGCCCCCAAGTTAGTAAGTGGATGAATGAGATGAAAATACTGCCCGATCAAGGACCGAGCAAATACAACCAAGGCATCGCCGAACCCGTTATAATAAAGACTCAAATCCGCAAGCAGGGGTTGGGTTATCAGGGAAAGAAGGTGAAAATTGGGTAGGAGACACCGAACCGAAAGTGGTCCATCTCAAGAAAGATCACCCGAGCCCACGTCAACATGGTTAGTTTTGATTGGTCAAAAGTGGCAGAAGAGTCGGATAAAAATGAAAATGAGGGTTTAGCTAACTGGGTGCAACAGTTAACACGATCAGGGAAGGTTTATAGCCCTCAAGAGAAAGTGGCAGAAGCTGGAAAGAAAGAAGTGATCCAACCTGAAGGTAGGCAAGTGGTCGAACAATTAAAAAAAAAACCAGGCTCAGATATCCATTTGGGGACTGTTGGTTTCCTCCAAACCCCATCGAGCAGCATTTTTGAAACTCATGGATGAAGCCATAGTCCCTATAGAATCCACTCCTGGGCAATTAACCGCTATGATTGGGACACTGGGTCTACAGAATAGTCTGGCATTCTCCGATGAAGACTTATCACCGTTGAGGAGAAATCATGACCAAGCTCTGCACATATCTGTTGAAACTCTGGGGATGGTAATACCAAAGGTGCTCATCGACAATGGAGCAACCATAAATGTATGCCTTCTCAAAACTTTCAAGGCTCTGGGGCTTGATGAAGGAAGTTTGGAAGAATCTCCGGTAACTGTGAGAGCCTATGACAACACCAAGAGAGCCGTATTGGGGTATGTTATCCTGAGTTTATTGATCGGGCCAACCGAATTTGCTGCAAAATTCTAAGTTATTGAGATCCCGTCAAGCTTTAATCTGCTGCTAGGAAGGGCATGGATACACTCGGTCGGGGCTCTCTCATCATCTCTCCATCAGAAAGTAAAGATTTTCGTGGGAGATGAAGTAATTGTGGTACATGGGGACTGCGACGATGTTATAATGCCCAAAGACACACCAGTCTTAGGCATAGGGAGCCAATATATACAGTAGGGAGGTTTTCAATGCGAACCCAAAGTGCAAACTCTGACCACACAGAAAAATGAACTGTTACCCCCGTACACCGTGCCGTTTCTGAACGAAAAACTGGTTGCTATGATGAATGCTATGGGGTACTTGCTAGGTAGAGGTTTGGGTGATCGACAAGTCGGAATAGTCAAGCCGATCAAGACGCACGTGCAGAGCCAAAAATATGCTGGGCTGGGTTTATCAGAGTCGGAAGAAGGCAAATTTATAGAGGGTTCAAATTATGGAGCGATCAATACTTCGTTGAATGGTTTCTTTGTAAAGGAAGGGGAAGACTTCCCGTTTTGTGGTTTCCAAGAACCATGGTTTAATTCGAAAGGAGAAAGAGTCCCAGGACTAGAAATCTTCTTTGTTGAAGACTTGTATCACAAAGAGGGGGAGGTACACTGTATTGAAAATAGGGGATATGAAGATCCATCTCAGGGTTTGAAAGAAGAAGATGAAGGAACTGAGGAGCTAGCTCTTATGATGAAGAGTTTGTTTGTCGAAACTAATGTTATGGCAGTGACTGAAGAGGGTAATCTAGTTGATCCCGTGGTTTTGATCTATCCGACAAAGAAAAGGGGAATTTTGAGAGAGAAAGAGAGTGAATATGTAAAGGATAAAATTATGGGTAGCATGAGCGATGATAAGCTCTTAGGAAATTTACTTGAAAATGTACCCGATGGAATTTTTGTTAATGAAATAGAAATAGTTTCACAGTATCCGGATATGTCCAATTCTTTTATTGCCTCTGCTGAAATTGAATCTATGAATGATATCCCTGAAAAGAACAAACAGCGAATCCAAATTGAGGAGGGTGAAACCGTTACAGTTAACCTAGGGACCGATGAGGATAAGAAAGAGTTAAAAATTGTGGCTGAATTGAATGAAACTGAAAGCAAAGAATTGCATGAATTGTTGAAAGAATATGTTGATGTGTTTGCTTGGTCTTATGCTGATATGCCAGGTTTAAGCACGGATATAGTGATGCATGAGATCCACACCAAACCAGAGTATAAACCCGTCAAGTAGAAACTCAGAAAGTTGATACCAGAATGGTCCTTAAAGGTTAAAGAAGAAGTTGAAAAACAGTTGAAAGTGGGATTCATCCGAGTAGTGAATTATCCAACTTAGTTAGCCAATGTCGTACCTGTACCGAAGCCAAATGGGAAAGTGAGAGTATGTGTAGATTACAGGGATCTCAATAAAGCTTGCCCAAAAGACGATTTTCCATTACCCAATATCGATCTAATTGTGGACAATACTGCCAACCATGCTTTGAAGTCGTTTGTCGATGGTTTCGCCGGTTATAACCAGATAAAGATGCATCCCGATCATCAAGAAAAAACTGCCTTCATCACACCGTGGGGTACTTATTGTTACACAGTTATGCCGTTTGGATTAAAGAATGCCGGGGCGACGTACCAAAGGGCTACAACTGCAGTTTTTCACGATATGATCCACAAAGAGGTTGAGGTATATGTGGACGACATGATCATTAAGTCCAAAGAGAGAGAAGGGCATCTCCTCGCCCTTAAAACTTTCTTCGATAGACTCCGGCAATTCCAGATGAAATTAAATCCGCAGAAATGTGTATTTGGGGTAACAAAAGGCAAGTTGTTGGGTTATATCGTTAGCAAAAAGGGAATCAAAGCAGACCCTGCCAAGATAAAAGCAATCCGAGAAATGCCGGCACCGCGCACAGAGAAGGAAGTCAGAGGGTTCCTGGGTAAGCTACAGTATATCAGCCGGTTCATATCCCAGCTCACGCAAACATGCGAGCCCATATTCAGACTCTTGCAAAAATCATCAGATGGTCAGTGGAATGAACAGTGCCAAGCGGCGTTTGATAAAATCAAGGAGTAGCTATCCAATCCACCAATCCTTGCCCCACCACAGCCAAACCTTCCCTTATTACTGTATCTCACAGTCAATGAAATTGCCGCAGGGGCTATGTTGGCCCAACACTTGATCCAGAGTCAAAAGGAACAGGCGATTTATTACATCAGTAAGAAGTTGTCACCCTGTAAAAGAAATTACTTACCACTGGAAAGATCGTGTGTAGCTTTGATTTGGGCAACTCATAAGTTACGCCATTACATGCTCGTATTTTTCGTTGTTCTGATAGCTCGGTTGGATCCATTGAAATACTTATTCGAGAGGCCAGTGTTAACTAATCGGATGGCTAAATGGGTGTTTTTGTTATCTGAGTTCGATATCACATATGTTACCCAGAAGGCAATTAAAGGTCAGATCATCGCAGATTTCTTGGCTGGTAATCCTATTTTGGAAGAGGAAGAAGAAAGAGATCTCAGCTTCCCAGATGAAACTATCATGGCATTAGAAACAGATGGTAAATGGAAATTGTATTTCGACGGAGCTGCCAACAAAAATGGCTATGGAATAGGGATTCTTTTGATCTCGCCAAACCAGATTCACGCACCGTTGTCGTTTCGGTTGCAATTCGACTGCACCAATAAGAGGGGTAATGAAGAGGGGTAATGAAAATCGCTCTTAAAAGAGGGGTAATGAAAATACAGGTTTTTAGAGATTCGGCTCTTATCATACACCAGGTATTACGAAAGTGGAAGATCAGAGAAGATAAGCTCATCCCTTTCCTGGACAAACTACAAGATATGGCTAACAAGTTTGAAGAGATCAGTTTCCACCATGTACCCCGTAGTCAAAATAATTTCGCCGACGCACTGGCAACATTGGCATCAATGGTAGAAATCCCGGGAGATATACAGGCAGTACAGATCACTATTGAGCAAAGAGAGGTCCCGGCATACTGCATGGTCCTTGACAGTGAAAATGAAGATGAGGAATTGGTAGATTCAGCCACCTGGTATTACGACATCTGGAGGGTCTTAAAAGAAGGAAAATACCCTGATCATGCCAATAAGAAGAATCGGATAGCACTTCGGAGATTGGCAGATGGGATTTGTCTCAATTTGAGAGAGATATCGTTGGGCCCCTTGATAAGTGTAATTAATATTTGCATTTGCGTTTTGGATTAATTATACGGGAAAATTGCACAAGAGAGGGTATGATGGAGTACATCTTCGATGCCTAAAGAGGAGGAATCTCAAGCCGTTATGAGCAAAGTGCACGGGGGAGGATGCGAACCCCACATGAGTGGACACACTTTGGCCCGGAAGATAATTCGGCAAGGATATTACTGGACCACTATGCAACAAGACTGTAATGGTCATGTCAAAAGATGCCATCTCTGCCAAGTCTACGCAAAATCTCAGAAACTTCCCCCAAAAGAATTGTACACCATGAAAGCTCCTTGGCCGTTCTCAGTTTGGGGAATAAACGTCATTGGAAAAATATCACCGTCAGCAAGCAATGGACATGAGTACATACTGGTCGCAATCGATTATTTTACGAAGTAGGTCGAGGCAGAATCGTATGCGAAGCTTGATGCTAAGAAGGTAGCAAAATTCATCCGAAAGAATATCATCTGCAGATACGGGGTACCCCATGAGATTGTGTCTGACAATGGAACCCACTTCGAAGGAGAAGCCAATAATGTGATGGAAGAATACGGGATACAGAGGCACAAGTCCTCCCCCTATAGGCCACAGACCAATGGTGCAGTAAAAGCGGCAAACAAAAATCTGAAGAATATGATTAGCAAGATGATAAAGGTGGTCGACATTGGGCCGATAAATTGCCGTATGCATTGTGGGGATATCGCACTACAGAAAGGGTCTCCGTAAATGCCACACCGTTTTCATTAACGTATGGGATGGAAGCAGTACTGCCTGTAGAAATGGAGATCCTGTCTCTGAGGGTAGTTATGGAAAGCACAGTGGCAGAATTAGACTGGGTTCAAAGCCGTTATGAAGAGTTGGCACTACTCGACGAGAAACGATTGAAAGCCGCCTACCATCAGCAAGGGTATCAGAAAAGGGTTGCTAGAGCATTCAATCAGAAAGTGAAAACCAGGGGAATACAGATAGATGATTTGGTGCTAAAAAAAATCAGAGAACCAGCTAGAGATCCAAGGGGAAAATTCGCGCAGAAGTGGACAGGGCTGTATATTGTCAAAGAGATTTTGTCCGGAGGAGCAATCATAATCACAGATACAGATGGGCAACAGTTCAGTTCTCCGGTTAATCTAGACCGTTTGAAGAAATACTATCAGTAAATGACATAAGCCGGCATACCCAAAAACTACGTAGACCTGAGCCCCACAACCAAGAATTGAGATATTAAAACAAGGGGATCGTAGGCAACCTGAGAAGTGACTTCAGACCCGGTCTAATTTTCATAAAATAAAATAAACCCTGCTTTTCATTAATTTTGAAAAATTACAAAATAAGTTTGCATAACAAAATGAATTTCAAAATAAAACTTTTGCCTCCAGGCCAAAATCTTTATTAACAAACATAACAACATTTACAACTGATATTTTCTCAAAATAAAATATTAAATATATTTCCAGAAAAGAGTCTACATTACATACGTTTGCATACATATCATTTTCGAGCTACATAGACTTGTTTCTTTTTAATACACAATTTCATAAATAAAACATAAAGGATGCTTTTTCAAAAAAAAGAAAAAAAAGAAAAAAAGAAAGAGAGCTCGAAAATGATAAACATGCATATATAGGAATTTCTAACATGGTATTATTTGCTTTTGCAGGAAACAGGTTCTACTACTATTTACTATTTATTAGTACTATTACTATTTACTAATACTATCACTATTTACTAGTACTATTACTATTTACTATTTACTATTACTACTAGTACTACTATTATTACTACTATTATTATTACTAACATTATATATCATTAATTGATATTATTATCATTTTTTTAAAGACAATTAACATGGCACTTGTATAAACATATAAAGCAGTACATTAGCATTTCATAATATATGTTGCATTTGGAAATACCCGGGTACGATTAAAGAATAAATGCTGTTCCGGCTCCATGATAAGCCACGGGGGGTTGATATCAGAAACGACAGCGTCAGTATACACAGCACGTCGGTAAGCCGCACCTTCAGCACCTTGCCATACTATCCCCTCCTAATCATCGTGATGCGGCGATATGAAAGTAAAACCATCAGATCCTGTGGTAAAGATATTCGAAGAATCACCAAGCAGACAATTCGGAGGGAGAGAATGAATACTATTATTATAAGAATAAAAAGCCGTCATGATAAAGAACAAAAGGATTGCAAAGAAAAGCCAAGGAGAAAATATGAACTTAGAGAAAGAAAGAAACTATGGGAGGTGGGAGAAATGCAAGCAAAGAAGGCTCATATATATAGGAACCAAACTAGTTGTCCCCAAGAGAAACAGTTGTCCCCAAAAATAAAAACCTTTTTTTTCTCTTTTATCCGGAATAAAAATGTCATTTTTTATCATTTTTCAAAAAAAAAAGAAAAGGAATCACGAAATTCTGAAGTTTTCAAGCCAAAGAATTTAAACTAAGACTTCCACAGAACACAGGAAATGTGCCCTTAGCAGTGGAGAAACTATTTGCAGAGAACGAAGTGGGTACAAGAAAAAATTGAAAGAGTAGAAAAGAAGATAAAACCCACAGCACCAAGAGAGAAAAAATAAAGAGAATTCCAGAAAAACAGAGAAAGAAGGTAACGGCGAGAGCCACACCGAAAGTGACAGCTAGGCCAAAAGGCTCAGGGCTACGTCTCGGGTGAGAAAGGCTGCCGGCCATGCAAAAGATTAAATAGACGGGCATCAAGAAAAAAGCCTTGAAAACATTAGAGGGAGATATAAGGGCATCAAAAACAGAAAAGGTGCAGGTGCAAATAAAAATGTTCTCCGAAAACCAAAAAAAAACTGCAAAGGGCAAGAATCCTGAAAATTGTGGAAACATTGGTAAAAATTCAAGAGTGTAAGGTGAAAACCCCAAAGAAAGCACTCACAAGGTTTACAAACCAAGGAAATCGTGATTACATCTTTTTAGAAAGAAAGGAAACTCATCAAAAAAATGCATAGAAAAATCGGATAAAAAAAGAAAGAAAAACTTTTTTACCCCAGAAAGCAGATTCGTTGACAGAACCGTCCTACGAAGTAGGAGTACCACAACTCAACCCAGAAAGCAGATTCGTTGACAGAACCGTCCTACGAAGTAGGAGTACCACAGCTCAACCCATAAAGCAGATTGTTGACAGAACCGTCCTACGAAGTAGGAGTACCACAGCTCAACCCCAGAAAGAAGATTCGTTGACAGAACCGTCCTACAAAGTAGGAGTACCACAGCTCAACATTTTTTTACAAAGCACAGGACGAGTCCTGAATCGCCCATCCATTCCCAGCAGAGATAGACAGCACAAGCATCATTTAGCATGGAATTATTTTCAAAAAACATATCATGGAGGATTCATGCTTGCGCCTCAAAATGATGTATTCTCAGTATCGTCCTAGTTTCTTTGTTCCAAATAACCTAGGCCGAGAGGGTCTGTGAACACCTCATTTTTCGACCCTCGCACAAATCCCGAACTTCAAGAAAATGAACACATGGGCATGAATAGAAATTCATGGATGCATATATACTCTATACATGTGATACAGGTCAAAGAATGAAGCAGAAAGGCCACCCGGACAGAAAGTTACGAGAATTACCAGAAACTGCCAAAAACCGTCAAAACTCCTGGAAGGTAAAATTAAATAGATGAGGATATCTGATCGTCCTCAAACTTTGAGGGTTGTTAGGTAATACTACAAGGAGGAACATACTCAAAAATCAGCACATTTCAACGGCCGGATCTCCGGGAATTGAGAAAACCGAGAATTCACCTCGGGAATCAAAAGGCACACTTCCCGAAGTCCAAATGAGCTGAAATTTGGTCAGGAGGTAGGTTACATCATGGGGAACAACATATCAAAAAATAAGATCATTCCAATGCTCGGTTGGGCCAAAATTACAAAAACCATCGCGCAAACCGAAAAGGAGGCAAAACCAGTTGTCTCCACAACAACATAAGTTGTCCCCGGGACAACTAGTCTTTTTTGCTATAAATAGACCACTTTTTGTGCCTTTTTGAAGGAAAAAGGTGGAAAATCTTGGGAGAAGTGTTGGAAATACTATATTCACCTTGGGAAAGCTTTTTGGTAAGTTTCGTAATTTTCTGAATTTTAATTTTTATCCGTGTATTTTTATTGAATTGCATGTAGAGAGTGATATTTATCTCCAAATCAGTCTAAATTTCATAGTTGAGCTTTATTTTAATTATAGAAGGTGTGGATTGAGAAAAAATTGTATTTTAAAAATATATTTTTATCAAGGTATTTTTTATCAGTCTCACATATTAGAGTGCTGTTTAAATTCTAAATCAGTTCAAATTTTAGATTTGAGTTAGATTATCAACATTGAAAATATTGGTTGAGAAAAAATCACCTTTTGAAGAAATATTTTTATCAGTTATTTTCAATTTTATCAGTCTCAATTCACACCGAAATTGATTGATTTTGTGCCCCGTTTAATCTATAAATTTGGGCGTTGAATTAAATATCCAATGTGAGAGTATGAAAATTGTCAAATTCCAATTTAAGTAATTAAATTGTGGTACACTATTTGACAAAAGAAATCTCGATGATTGCCGGATACCAATTCCAAACTAAATTAGCTTTTGAAAAGCTTTGATTTTTATCAAAATGCACTGATTTCGTTGTCTATCTCTATACAAAACAATTGTGAAACCACACACATACACACTGATTTCTAAAATTAAAAAGGGCAAAAAACGAAGCACACGTCTTCAATCCCCACCCAAAAATCCCGATTTTCTAAAAATAAAAGGCTGAAGTGATATAATATTACACGCGCATGCGAATCTGTGATAATACTTAACGCACATTCTACTTAGAGACTGAAAGGGTGAATTGGGTGCCTAATCCCTTCCCAATTCGTAATTTAATCCCCGAACCCTTGAATTGTCTGGTTCCGCATTAATTGTGTTTAAGAAAGCGTTTAATTCATAAATGTTTTTATTTTACACAAAACTTTTGTTTGTTTAGTAAAACAAACTGGCGACTCTGAATTGTTTACAAAATGTCATGTTTTTGTAATTAATAAAAACTCCAACGTGTTTCGAAAAATAAAGATGAAAAGCGGAGGGGCTGAAAATGCGGGTTTTCACAACAGGCTTTAAAATCGCCCCCACATATTTAAAAATAAATCTCTCGCTTACTCCCCTAGATGGTACTCCTTTAACTGATGCTACTTTTTATTGACATATATTTGTAATTTAGTTTATTTCATTGTCACCTGTTCGTACATTGCTCATGTTATTTAAATCATCAGCTAGTTCATGTCGACTCCGCGGTCTACTCATTATGTAGCTGTTATTCGCACTATTCGATGTATGAAAGGGGCCCTGTTCCATGGTCTTCACTTTTTGTCTATATCCTCCCTGGAACTATGTGCCTATTCCAATTCTGACTTGGCAGTAGATTCAACTTATCGATATTCAATCATATGGTATTGTATTTTCTTAGGCGATTTCTTTATATCTTGGCATAACAGGAAACAATAGGTTGTTTCTCGCTCTATTATAAAAGCAGAATATTGTGCTCTAGTTGACACCACTTAGGAACTCATTTGGTAATGCTGGTTACTATCTGATATAAGAGTGCCTCAACATCTTCCGTGAACAATTGGCTATGATAATTGAAGTCTATTCAGATTGTTTAGAATTATTTTTTTATGAACGAACCAAGCATATTAAGATTGATTGTCATTTTATTCATCAGCATGCTACTTGCAATATTGTTCGCCTCCTGTCTATTACCTCTGAAGAACAACCTACGAATCTCTTCACCAAAATGTATTCGCTTGGCTGCTTCCAATATATAATTTCCAAATTTAAAATGGTTTATCATTTACCACCTTAAGTTTGAGGGGGGATATTAACATATATATATATATATATATCTGTAGATAAATCTTGTATTTTTATATTTTCACAATTATCTCTAGGATAATAATTTATATATCAATATTTCATTTTTGTAACATTAATTTTAAACCTAATGTATCCCCTATAAATATAGGGTTTCCTCTTATGTAATGTTCATCAATTCATTATACAATCTTTCTTCTTTTTTCTCCTATATCTCTATATATTAACAAACAAATTATTCCTAATGCTTGTTTATTAAGTAGTGACCATTCCTCATCTTTTATATTTTCTGGGTTTGGTGCCAAGTAGAGGAAGATACATCTTCTAGTATAAATCATCTTTAAGCAGAAGGCGAAATCCTTACCATTGAACTTGTTAATTCATCTTCATTCTTATGCCATTGTTCCTATTAAAACCTATCCCTCTTATACCACTTGTTGTGGAAATTACAGGCTACTAATTCCCTACTGGCATCTTGGGATATAAATTACAAGAGAAAAAATTGATAATCAAAATTATTGAGACAAGATTGTTGACCTTGAAGGTCTTAATCTTATTTTGATAATAACAATAAATCAATCATGTGTAATTTAACATGTTCTTGATATAAGATTATAAATTTCTTATTTGGAAAATCAAGAATATCATGATTGCTCAAAGGAAGTTTGACAATGATCATTCAATCAATATCCGATCAAGTCAACGAAGCATTCCACTAAAACCGATCTACCCGAATCAAGATCATTCTTCTACAAGCATTGGACAAGACAAGAAGATCAATCTCATCACTCACAAGCTAGCAATGCAAATCCATGAAGCACAAAGATCAAGAATCATATGCAAAAGCTTCAAGGGAAAAACTTCAAGTGAAGAATCAATTTGAAGAAACAAATCGAAGCATTCGAAGACTCATCTATTCGGTAATTGAGTGTTTGCTTAGGATTAATGTAAAGTTTCTTAATTGATTGATTATATAGCTCAAACATAAACTTGCATCATTATTAGATTGATCAAAACCAAGTTTGAATCAAAATCATTTCAAAACATCATTCTTGCAAAAACCGATTTTCAAATAATTTTATATTAAATTGATTTGAGCATATTTTGAGCTCTCATGAAAATAGGTGTCTTAGGATAATATATTTATCCTATCCCAAGCATCAAAATTGATTTTGGAACTTAATTGCAAAAATGTTTATTTTTCCCTTTTTAGACTCGCTCCGTTTTTGAGCAGTTTTAATCTAACGGTTAGTTGGAGGCCTTTCCGGACTCCGATCATTATGAAATTTGGACAGTAGTTAGATAACACATTATAGTACTTATATCCAAAATTTCATCAAGATCCAACGGCTGGATAATGAGTTATGATCAAAACAAATCGAGAAATTTGTTGTCTGCAGCAATCTTACTCCAGAAGCATGTAGTCGACTACATGGTTAATGGGGTAGTCGACTACACCATGTAGTCGACTACATGGGTCACTAGGGAGTCGACTACATGGCCAAAAATAGCCGTTGGAACCTTTTTAAAAGTGGATTTTTGCCCCATTAATTTATATCTCCACCACAAACGGCTATATCACTTTTGGGACTATAAATATGACTTCCAAGACTCATTCTAAACACCTTGAATCATTCATATACTCTATTCTTCATCTATCTTCATTATTCAAAGATTCAAGAAATTGTTTTTGATCAATCATCTTTTATTTGAGCTATATCATATTGATCATTCAAGATAACTCTAGTGTGAGCTTAAATTGTATTCTACAAACACTTGAGAGAGTTATTGTAAATTGGTGTGAATCACCAAACTTTATATTCAAATTGTGAGAGGTAAATCTCATAGGAAAAACAAGAAGGTAAATTCTTGTTTAGATATTGTGAGAGGTAAATCTCACAAGGTTAGCAAGAGAGAGATTCTTGTGAGAATATTGTGGTCAAGCAATATTTGTAAAGAGTGTAGTGAGACAACAACACTTGTAGTGGTTTGATCTTCACCCGGAAGGAGATTGATTTTAGTGGAAATTCTCGGGGAACTAACCGAGCGCGGACTATGGTTTGGTAAACCAAAACCGTGTGGACAAAAAGCCTTGGACTTCAAATCGGTTCAATCTTTCTAACTCAATCTCTTTATTATTGATTGTTTTGTTATTGCTTGAGATTGCTTAATTATTTTCTCTTGTGCTTAATTGTTTATTTGCTTACATTCCTTGATATATTTGTTAAGTAAATTGTTTTACTTAAACATTTTCGAAAAGATTTTTATATTCCGCATTAAGTTTTGAAAACCCTATTCACCCCCCCTCTAGGGTTGAAATCCGACCTACAAAGATAATAAACCAATCGCACAACATAGAAAATTACGTGTGTCAGTAAACTGCCCCTAATCCACAACATACCAAAATTTCACTATATAAATAAGAGTGGTTTACAAAACACTAGTCAGCAAATTAACACAAAAATTAGACACATCAAAAACTTTCACCTATATACTTTGCTTCTAATTTTTCTCTCACCACACACCTATTACTCGCCTTACTGCTTGATATTTCTTTTTCTTCTCATTGGTGTTTTATTTAGGGCGATGATATTTCCCATCATTTTTTGTCATAAACATCATCCAATAAACTAATATGGTTTCTTATATTGCCATTCAAAAAATTTGTCACTACCATCCTCTTTTATTAAGCTTTCAATCAGTCGGCCCATCTAATTCGAGCGGTGTGCATAATTTCGAATATCGTAGACTGAATGAACATTGATATTATTTAATGTTCATTTGAATCATGATAACCGAATTTTTAGATCCACTTGAATATTATAGATCGAGTGATTCCTACCCATTAGTATCATGATAACTGAATGGACATTGAACAGAGAGATTAACAAAACTTATGCCCACTTATATGAGCTCCAAATTTATATCCTTATAAGTTTATATATATATATATATATCCTTATAGGGAAATTACTATGAATCTGAAAATTAACCAAATCAAATATAACCTTACAGGTATATATATATCATTCTTCCTTCAACAATGGAGTTTATTGGTGTAAAAATCTAGAGTGGAGCTTTTTAACTAATTAGTCAAAGATTTTGTATGTGTACATGATGGAAAATGGCAAAGCTAAAAGACACGTGGCAACATGTAAATTAAAAACTCAAATGGTAAGGCAAATGTTTATAGAGAATGTGTTATCCTTATGGGAAATAATCCTCCTCTGATGAAATGAGCTTAGAGCTCGGTGGTCTATATATAAATGAACTAAATATAGAGCTGTGCTCTGATTACAAGTGAATAACTCCCAGGCTAGTTTAACTAACCACATTTATACATGAAAAGAAAACCTCCATTACGAATTAAGTTATTGTACTAAGTGGGAGAGCTCTAATGTTTCTTCCTCACCGAGCTTATTAATAGCTTTGTGGATAGAGGATATGTATCTGCTTTAAACAGAAAACAATTTTTCCTCTGAAAGTGACCCCGTTATTGTGTGAAATAAATGCTTTATATATATATATGATAAAGAAGGAGACGCGTGGAAGGACTCTTAGAACAGGTCTTGAGCCATCCTTCATCATCACAAACTTTGATCTTACTTCTCTTGGTATTTCAGTGCCTTTAATGCAGTTGGTATGCATTTAATGAAGTTGAGGGTAGTTCTGTGACACTGGCAAAGTTGGTGATAGTCGCCTATGCTGCCTATGTCTACTCTGACACAGTGGTTGGTCAGGGACCTCCAGAGCTCGCTAAAAGAGCTATGGGGCTTTAACTCCGAGATCTGGAATGTGAGAACAATATCTAAATCGAATACGTATACCATTGGGAGCTTTGGCTCCGCGTGGTGTTCAAGTCAAAGCTCTTAGGTTCTCTTTGCCACGGTGGAAACGTACGCAGCCACGTGTCTTCTTGCAAATGGTTAAATAATTAGATAATTATTTCACTTTATCAAAGTTCAAAAGGATGATTTAATTTTAATATATCACTTTCTTGTCTTGACTCAATTTTCATAAGCCCATCAATGGAGTTCAAAGAGATGGGTTTTAATAAGTCCATTAATTTCAACAATGAGTTTTGTTCAAAGAGATGGTTTTAATAAAACCCATCTCCACTGCTCTTGTGTTAATAAAACCAATAAGTTTTCTTCTTTCAACAATGGAGTTCAAAGAGACGGAGACAAGATAAAGAAAGCGAAGAGAGCAGGTGTAGGTGATGTTTTAAACAGCTATAAGAGATGGAGACAAGAGAGAGGGATAAATGGGTTTGTTTAATTATATTTGTTTTAATTTTTATTTTAGTAATTAATGTTAATCAAGGTTAATTATGTAGTGTAGTAATCAAAAATAAAATTTTAAGTGATGCTCGTAAAAAAAAGGTAAACGAATATCATTACCCGTTATTTATACGCCAAGAAGCTCAAGGCCCACCACCTTAATCAACTGTACCTTTGCTTTCCGAACATTTATTTTTCCCATTTTACAAAGGCTTGCTGGCAAAGAAAGTGGGCAACGAAACTTCTTTCTTTGTCTTTTTCTCCATAATTTTAACACCAATAAAATTATTTAATATCATATAAAAAAAACTTTTATCTTCATTTTACGTGTAAATACTTATAAAATTTCTCATATAACTCACATTTTATTTCATATAAAAATAATTATAAAAACTCTATATTTTTTTTATTTTCTTATTTCTGATAAAAGATCCATATATATATATATATAATTTTTTTTTTCATTTTTAATGTAAAAATTTGTTTTTGATAAAAATAACCATTAAATATAACTTTATATATATAAATATGGTAGTAACCCCGTGCCAATTATTATTTTTAATCTTATCTTTATTATGTATATTATATATTAAGTTAACAGTATTAACTAGGGCAGCTCTGGTCAAAAGTCAAACATATTTTTATTCTTGAAAATCTATCTTAGGATTGAAAAATTATGGGTGGTGCTATTACCACCCCCACTATTACTTGGTTCCACTCCCACTCCCAATAACACTCCCTTTAACTTAATTTTACTTATTTTCACTCCCATAAATCTTTACACCACTCCCATCTTCTAATACATATAATTAATAATAATTTTTTTAATTAATTAATTAAGAGTTACAACACATCAAATTACTTTCACTAAAGATTAAATCCCTAAAATCCACTTCTCATTCATCTCCCTCTCGTGCTCTCCCTCTCCCTCGCTGCCTTGCTCTGCCTCACATCACGCCCAGCTCCTTCTCCTTCCTCTCCCTCTCCCTCTCGTGCTCTCCCTCGCCGCCTAACTCTTCGTCGCCGCCTACGCCTCTCCTCTCCTACCCCGAGCTCACGCATCTCTTACCCGAGCCCACGCCTCTCCTAACTCCGAGCCCACGCCTAACTCCGAGCCCACGCCTCTCCTACCCCAGCTCCGTCGCCGCAGCTCCGTCGCCGCAGCTCCGTCGCCGCAGCTCCGTCGCCGCAGCTCCGTCGCCGCCTCTCCTACCCCAACTACGTCGCCGCAGCTCCGTCGCCGCCTCTCCGACCAAAGGTAGCTCCACTCTCCTCCCAACTTTTCGATTTCTTGTATTGAAATTTCATTTAAGTCAAGATTATTATTTTCTTCGTAGTAGTAGTAGTATTTATTAGTAGATGTATAAAGAATTGTTTGTTGAATTAGCGCACTACTCTAATGCGCAAGTTATTACTAGCTTTTATTAAGATCAATGTAGTAATTAATTTAAGTGTCTTGTAACTTCTGTTTTATGGGGTTTTTAATTTCGATTCTGCCCAGGAGCAGAAGGGCTAGGCAAATGCCTTTTTATTTCTTTAATTCTTTTTCTTTGCCTCTGGTAAAATGATTTTTAACATGTTAATTATTTGTTACACTAATTTTTCAAGTGAAATAGTTAGATGTATCTTTGTTAAAAGAGCATACATTTTTTTTATATACATACTCAGGTCGTTTTTGTTAAATTTCTTGTATTGAGTTTATGTTTTTTAGTTATATAATTTCTTGTATTGAAATTTCATTTCTTATTTGGGATTTATCTGACCCCATAAAAGCACTTCAATTCAAATAAAATTGGACGATCAAATACCATATATGATTGTTTTGAGTTGAATTAGGGGCTGACTTAGACATTTTCCAGAGCCAACTGGGTATTGCTTCTGAAATGCTAGCATTCGTAAGAAATATGGTATCAAGTTGTGTTTGAGTTTGGAGCCATTTTGGGAATTTGGGACCTAACTTGAAATCATAAATATTTATCGCTTTCAAGCTAAATGGAGGTACCCGGTCGGGGCTCAAATTAAGGACAAAATTTCTGTTCAAGGATGACATTGACAAGAATTTCAATTTCGAAAGGCCTTGGAAGTGATCTTGTGATAGGACCCCTTCCCAATCATTACTGCCAAGGTGCAACTCTTTTAGTTTCGTAAGTCTTCCGAGGCTTTTCGGGATGGAGCCATTCAGGTTATTGTAACCGAGGTTTAAATTCTGTAATTTTGACAACTCTCCAATGGATGTTGGAAGTGGGCCTGATATTGAGTTTGAACTGAGGTCAAGTGTCCTTAAAGAGTTGTTAAGGTGTCCCCATGAATTTGGAAGCTGCCCACTAAGAAAAACACCGCGAAAGGCACGTGAGGAACAATGTATCGCAAATGATAAGTTGGTAAGCATTTTAATCATATTTTCAATCGATGTTTAATAAAATTATATAGTATAGGTACTCCAGCTACTAAGTTATAAATGCTAAATTATTATGCAGCAAGTTGAAGTTAAAAAGGTAATATCAATGCTATATGAAGTGTTCCATGGTGACGAGGCAGAGGATATCTCTATTGTTGCACGTAACGCCTACGACGTACTTTTGAATGCAATGAAGGCAACGGCACCAGAGAAAACCCAAGAGACATCGGGAACCACAAGACCTCTACCAAAAGACAAAGGGAACACATATGTGACTAGGAAAAGGAAGAATTAACCTTTTGGATTTGGAGATATTATGAACTTGTATTAGAATTCTGTGAACTTATTTAATTTTTGCTAATTATTAAACTTAAGTATGTAGTTTCTTGGTTGATGGTTATCATCTATTTGCTAATTGTTAGTTTATGTTGATGGATACCATCTTTTTGGTTTGGTTGATGGATATCGGTTGGATATTATGTACTTGTTTTAGTTATATATAGCAAGGAGTTGGATATTATGTACTTGTTTTGGTTATATATCGTAAGGAGTTGGATATTATGTACTTGTTTTGGTTATATATCGTAAGGAGTTGGACCTTACATTAGCCTTTAATTTGTTTAATTTTTGGTAATCGTTAAACTTAACTATGTAATTTTTTGGTTGATGGATATCATCTATTTGCTAATTGTTAGTTTAGGTTGATGGATACCATCTTTTTGGTTTGGTTGATAGATATCAGTTGTGGTTTGGTTGATAGATATCAGTTGGATATTATATACTTATTTTGGTAATATATGACAAGGAGTTGGATATTATGTACTGTTGGATATTCTGGTTCATATTTTAGCACTCACTTAGTAACCTCGGCCTTTAATAACCGAGGTTTATAAATAATTTCGGTTCCTTATAATTGAGGTTTCATAAATTTATCAGTCTCTTTGGACCGAGGTATTATGGTTCATAATTGTTAGCTCTCGGTCACTAACCTCGGCCTTACACAACCGAGATTTATGAATAATGTCGGTTCCTTGTGATCGAGGTTTTTCAAATACCTCGGTATCCTTGGACCGAGGTATTGTGGTTCATTTTGATAGCTCTCGGTCACTAACCTCGGCCTCACACAACCGAGGTTTATGAATAATTTCGGCTCCTTATGACCGAGGTTTCTCAAATTCCTCGGTCTCCTTGGACCGAGGTAGTCTGGTTCATTTTGATAGCTCTCGGTTACTAACCTCGGCCTCACAAAACCGATGTTTATGAATAATTTCGGTCTCTTCTGACCGAGGTTGCTCAAATTCCTCGGTCTCCTTGGACCGAGGTAGTCTGGTTCATTTTGATAGCTCTCAGTTACTAACCTCGGCCTTCCACAACCGAGATTTATGAATAATTTCGGTTCCTTAGGACCGAGGTTGCTAAAATTACTCGGTCTCATTGGACCGAGGTAGTCTGATTCATTTTTTTAGCTCTCGGTTGCTTACCTCGGCCTCTAAGAACCGAGGGTTTTGGAAAATTTTAGCTTCCTATGACCGAAATTCATTAATATCCTCGGTATCCTAGGACCGAGGTTGTCTGTAAGTTAATCAAATTACCCAAAAAAATTGAATTTAATCAAATTGCTTAAAGAAATCGAATTTACTCAAACTACTAAAAGTTGTTGTCATTCATATACAAAAAATTACATGTTTATAATTCATGAAAAGCAAAAAATTACACCGTTCAAACCAAGTGAACATCAAATAGCCACATCTAATGACAAACACTTTATATGCGACATATTTTGCATATTCGCATCAAAAAAAGAGCAAAAAAATTATACAATAGACTTACCAATCACTCAATCATCCAAGAGTGATTGGTGCGTCTATTGTTGTTAAATCGTTTTTTGGCTTAATGAGTCTATCAACATAATTTTCCAACCAAGGGATGGCTTCTTTCTTACAAAAAAGTTCCCACCAAGCAGCAAGGGAAGGAAGCGGTGCATCGTCTTTCAACTTAATTCTTACAAAATGATTCCCCCGGACGTGCGCCAAACATACTAGCCGGTGTCTACCATCATCCGGTGGAGGGCTTGAGTGTGGGAAAAATGTCACACTCAATGTCTTTGAAATTGATACAACCACGCAATTGAATGCCGATGCTATAATATAACCCATTACGGGCATCTCCATCCAATTTTTTGGGAGACACGGACTCATGTCAGTATCAATTATTGATAACATATCTTGGTAGAACCAATTACCCCACGAACTATCGTATCGATCTTTGTACTTTAAAAGATCGGCTATCATAGTCCTTCTAATCGTTAACCACCCATTTTCTTCGGGCAATCCCAAATCTGCCGCAACACACCGAAACCCACAATTCCCATCATCTTTAACATCTATTATTTCGGTTATGAACTCATGCATGTCTTTAGGGATATAAGACATAAACCCCGTCAATTCAACCACATTCTTCTTCCTCTTCCTTATATTCGAAACTTGTGACGACTTATCAGGAACGCTTGCGGCTAATTCTCTCTCTTCAATAGTCTTTGCGAATTCATATCCCGACGGATCTCGCTTAGTTGACATCTCATGTTTCATCTCCTTTCGAGATATTTTTTGTTTACTACCACGCGGTCTACCCTTGGGAACAACGGGAGTTGGCTCTTTAAGCGATATCGTTGTTGGAGTAGCAAGATCCTTTAGTTTTCTTAAAAGAGTTTTCTTTTGGTCATCTGTTGAATTTTCATAGAATTTCTTGAATGAAATCATTTCTACCGTACTATCAACATCTTTGTAAGTTTCACTATTTGGCAAAACGGTGAGCTTTCCCCAATGTTGATCAACAGCCTCTAAGGGTATACGCCGATTTTCACGACGATACTCTAACAATTCGTGTGCGCACGGTAACCCATAAACCGCTCGAAACACATGATCACACTTCGATGGATCTAGGCCAACATCCTCAATGGACCTATCACTCTCTGTCCTGATCAAGTCTAAAGCTAAATGGGAAATTCTCCCCATGAGCTCTCGATATGGCATTCCATTGTGAAACAATTTTGTCGATCCAAGACTATTCTCAAAATTAGCTTTAATTTCAGTAAGCTGGTTGTTCAACATATTGTCCATCGCCCCAAATACTATGGGAAAACTACCTTGACTCGAGTCAAGGTGAGCCTTCAGCTTGCTATGTGATCCTTCGGCTCTATTCGTAGTGTTGTTGCCACGGTGCTTTATTCTGTTAGTCCATGCGAGTACGAAATGCTCTCTATGTTGGAACCACTTATTTGCTAAGTATTCAACACACTTCGGAAAACAAGACCAATCCGTTTTAAATTCCTCCCATCCTTTGTAAAACTCTGTTTCTGATGTCGCTCGTGTAAGATTAGTCCATGATTGAATAAACTTATCCCAAATAGAGTTACTTGTAAAATTCGGTTTACAATGTTGTTGCACACATTTTGAAATATGGAATGTGCATAACATTCGGTGAGATTCTGGAAAAATAATACGGATGGCATTAATACAGGCATTTTCTTTATCCGTCACAAATACATTCGGTATGTCATGCGGCGCATATAACATCTTCAATTTTGAAAGAGCCCATTGGTAATTATCCTCCACTTCCTTATGCATAAAACAATGAGCGATAGAAAATGTTTTTCCGGTTGACGTAAGTCCTACCATAGCAAACAATGGCATTTTATATCGGTTGGTCTTGTACGTGCAATCGACAATCACAAGCGAAGGAAAACACTTCGCCAACAAAATGCTCTCGGGATGCGCCCAAAAAAGGTCTAAGATCTCATCCGTTGTTTCGTTACTCCTATGCCAATAAACATAATGCTTTTCAATGAGAACTTTAAATAATTGTTGCATCGCACTTCTTCCTTCCATGGCATGTGTTCTCATATTAGACTTCACATTATAAATCGTCTTCATGATGGACGCATTCTCTTTGTGACGCCGCTTAATTGCATTAAGAATCTCTTTTGGTTTAACTCCGGCAAGACTCATGTCCACAACAATTATCTTCTCTTCTTTGCTTAATCTTCCGGCATATGGATGCCCTACCAAGGTTTTGGGTAACTCATGATTATGAATACCACATTTCACTTCTATCTTCCAATTATCTCCACCAATATTCACACCCCGAAGTTTAAACGGGCAATTGCACTTTCTTGAAGCACATTCTCTTTTGTTCAGATTTTCTTTCTTTTTACGGTGTATCCCGCCTCTTTCACAACCCAATAATAGCCTTGGTCGCCTCCTCGTACCATTTCCTTTGTCGGATTTCAATGTAACAACAATAGTTCGGATGCCTCTTCCTTGACTTTGGCACCAATCAACTAAATTATATCGAGAAGTAAATACCTACAAAACATACATTATACACAATAAATTAACTCAATCCAAATCTCCAAATCATATGACAATATATAACTTCGCTTGTACTTACTTGATCGGTTGTAAATACTGGAGTCACATCAATTTTAATTTCTTTGACATTATTCGTCGTATGACTCGGATTGCTACCCACCATCGAGAGAGATTGTTCGCAAGGGATATCAAATAAACAATCATCATCAGGTTGAAGCTCATAAGGTTGTTCACAACGGCCATTGGGGTCAAGGCGACTTTCACCATTATCAAGATTACAATCAATGCCATTAAAATATGAATCAAGAGGCACAGCTATAATCGTATCCTCGGAACTTTGGCCATCACCACCAGCAATATTATTTTTGATTGAATTCGGAGGCTCTAACTCGTTAAACGTGTTAACACATTTTGGATTTTGGGATATTCCTGCAATTGAAGTGAAATCAATTGCTTGAATAAATGAACAATCTCTCCATATTGTAGAATCAAGAGAACACACATCCTGCACATAAAAAAAATCTAGTAAATTTTCACATGACTTATATTTGATTTTGATTGACCAAAACCGAGTATATTATCTTAACTCGGTTTGGTGAACAAGTTAATACATAAATGTCAGTTCTTAAAGACTGAGGTATTTGGAGAAGAACATAACTTTTTTTAAAAAAAATTCACTATCTCGGCTCTTAAGAGCCGAGTAATAGGAATATAGTCGACCATTAATGACCGAGAAAAATGATAAATCTCGTTTCTGTATAACCGAAATATCATTCTCCTTCACGTCTTCATATTACACATTCGGTCACCGAAAACCGAACAAGTGCTACAATTTCGGCCCCCCGTAACCGAGGTAACTTGTTCTAATGCTATAATTCGATCTGTTAGTATACATATTTTTTTTCATAATAACTAAACAAAATAAACATTAAACATTATAAAAACAAACATACCTCTCCTTCAATAGGTTTTTCTACTTTGTCAATCTCCATTTCTCTTTTCTCTAACATTCTCTACAACTTAGGGTTTTTTGTATTGCATCAATGGAGTTTTTGTGGGTTTTTGGTGAAATTTTGGTAACTAATATTGTTTTAACTCAATATGGAAATAAAAATTAGTTGAAAATGATCAAGAAATTTGGAGGGAAGTGCATTCAATGTGGTGGGGTAAGTTTTTTGAAATGGATTGAATGAGATGAAATGAGTTAATGATGCAAGAGGTAGAGTAGAAATGAGTTAATGGTTAATTATTAACCATTAGGTAAAAACAAATGTTAGTAAAACTAGAGAAAATGGGAGTGGAACTAAGTAATTATATTCTTCTTTTAAGTGGGAGTGGAACCAAGTAATAGTGGGGGTGGTAATAGCACCACCCAAAATTATTGCAATTTATTATATAAAAAATAGATAGATAGATAGATATAGATGTAGACGGTGTATCTCTGTATTTTCACTCTCTCTAGACTGTAGAGAGAGAGAGAGGGGGGGTTGAATTGGAGGGAAGTAATGGCATCTGTAGTAGGTGAAGGAGCGTTAGTGTACCAAGTAGAGGAAGAGGAGAGTTCATCTTCTACTAATATTACGGATGCAGTGATCTTCTTTGGCATCTCTCTGGTGTTGGGAATTGCATCTAGGCACTTGCTTCGCGGCACTAGAGTTCCTTACACCGTTGCTTTGCTCGTCTGTGGAATTGGCCTTGGATCTCTAGGTATAATAATGATAATAATAATTTGTCATCCAACTTATTTCAGTTATTTTCTGTTACTTTGTTGACCTTTTGAGCTGAATTTGGTGACTTCAAGTTTGACAATGAAACTGCAATGGAACATTAAAAGAAAAGTAAAAGGTCTGGAAATAGAATCGGTACGTCATATAATGAAACTTGTTATCATTTTTGTGAAGCTCTCTTGTGTCAAAGGCACGGGAACGATTTCAATTTTATGCTTTGAAATTAGAATTTAATCAAAATTGGTTGAAATCCTCAACTAAATGTTTTGATTCCAATTCCAAGGTTCCTAAACACACTCTCAGGAATCGTCTGCTTGAATGAACTTTTGAGATACCAATAATTTCATATAATCCTAACTAAATAAAACTTTGCTAAAGGAACTTGTTTAGTGAGGCCTGGAGTTCAACAAAAATAAAAATAAAAATTGAGGCCTATAAAAAGTCCTTTGTATTCTTAGGGGTACTAATTAGCATTTAGTTTTCAGGACAAGGAGTCCCCTCATGTCATATCGTACTCTCTTATTTCCAGTTCTGTCATTTTCTTTATTGATCTTCCATTCATCACATTGTAGCTGATTTAGAAATCTTAAAATGGACCAATATGCAGAATATGGTACAAGTCATCGGTTGGGAAAGGTTGGGGATGGCATACGGCTTTGTAAGTTTCAGTCTGCGTTTCATGACAATTCTTATTGTGCAGTTGAAGACTTGAAGTATTAGGTATTGCAATTGTTTAACGTCGCTCGCGTGCAGGGGCAAATATTGATCCTGATCTTCTATTGGCTGTTTTTCTTCCTGCTCTTCTGTTTGAGAGTTCATTTTCAATGGAGGTTCACCAGATAAAGGTTCCTTTTACTTATTTGTTTCTTAATTTGAGCATCGAGTTAGAGTATTCTACTTTTGTTTCTTAACATCAGCAGTCAGTTGGAGTATTGGAAATTTGTGCACTATGTATATATTGTCTCTTCGGTGAATGATCTTATCTTTGTCTTGATGCAACACAAAAGTGATTGAGAACATGTGAGGAATCTGTGGGCATTGTTGAAGCAGTTTGCATATTAATTTCTCAGCTAAAGTAGGGTTTTTATTGGGCTATAATAATGATTTAATTCCATTTGTAATCAGATTTCAATTATGAATTAAGGTTGTGTTGTTGCAGATCCAGTTCCTTCTCTTCCTTGATCGTCTATATCAAGAAGATAAAGAATATCCTTCTTCTGATCTTCTGCGATTCTGCATGCCATCACCACAAATGGTGTATCATTGTAATAGTATTGGTCTTTAAGATTACACATCCTCAAAGAAATTGAAGTTGTGGCTTTTGAGAATGAAGATGGATTAAAACTGCAAACACTTTAAAATTCAGTATTGCGCTTTCCCTCCTTATGCGTCTAGCAGTGCATCAATTGGCCATTGAATCTTGTTATTGGATGGTCTTAAATGAAGAAGAGTTTTGTCGTCAACTATTGCAGGAACTAAACAATCATGTTTGTGAGTTTTGGTAGTAAAAAAAAAAGAAGATTTTTTCCTAGTTATGTTTGAACATTATATATTTTGCTTGTCAGACCTGATGATGCACATCACTCTAACAAGAAGAGGGACAGTTTTGCGTGCGTCTTCCCACTAAGCAATAATTTAATCTACCCTGCTGCTTTTAATATATGTGGGAACAAAAACTTTTGACCATAATTCTGTGTTGCTGTAGGGTGCTATTTGAACGAAATCTATGCAAGTAATGATATGTATGGTGGAAAGTGGCCTTAGCTTTTCTTCTTTTTCATTTCTCTTCTTGTCAAAGAAGCACACCCTAGTGAGTAGAGGCATAATTTGTCATCATTAATTCATTATTATGATGGCGGTCTTTGGCCTGTCCTCTAGCCTTGACAATGTGTTTGATATTGTATTAGATCTTTTGCTCTTGTAATGTTTCCTTAAATTTCTTGTCAATGAGGAATCTATGCAATTCACATTTGATGTTGATTCGTCGATTTTGATTGAACTGATTTGTTCTTCGTTCCCCTACAATGCAGAGGTGTATGGTACAAATGCTTTTACTTGCTGGGCCCGGTGTTCTCATTTCAACCTTTTGTCTTGGATCTGCTATAAAGGTTTGCTTTACTCTGTTGTTTAGACTGTTATGTTTTTTGTCAGTATACTATCTAAAAGTGTATATTAATGTAGCTAATCTTTCCATATGGCTGGAACTGGAAAACATCATTGTTGCTTGGAGGACTTCTTAGTGCTACTGATCCCGTTGCTGTTGTGGCCCTGTTGAAAGAGCTTGGTGCAAGCAAAAAACTAAGTACTATAATTGAAGGAGAATCCTTAATGAATGACGGGTATTAATTGTCATTCATCTGCTATTCCCACGTGCTGAACATGTTTTTTGATATTTTGCTTTTTCTGTGCAAGTTAGTTTCTTTAATGGGTCATGTTAATGTGTGCCCTAAGGGCACATTGTTACGTACCTATAAATAGAAAGAATTAAATTATAATATGCATTAAATTATGCAGAGATTCTCATGCAGAGTATTATTCTTACCATTCATAGTACGATTAACATGTGCCCTACTGTTATCATTTTCCTTCTTTAATATACTCTATTTTCCTAGGATGTAGTAATACTTTCTTTTATCATATCCTTAAAATTTATGAAGAAGCTAAAATTTCTATTTTCAGGACGGCAATTGTGGTCTATCAGCTATTCTATCGTATGGTCACTGGCTGGAGCTTTAACTGGGGAGCTGTAGTCAAATATTTAGCCCAAGCCTCTCTTGGAGCGTAGGTACACTAATCTTTGGCTCAAAATTGCGGCAGATAAAGTTGGCTTGATGAGACTCTTTCTTTGGGTCCAGTGTAGGCATTGGTCTTGCTTTTGGACTAGCATCTGTGTTGTGGCTTGGGTTTATATTCAATGACTCAGTGATTGAGGTTACTCTGACATTTGCAATCAGCTACATTGCTTACTTCACTGTATGTAACTTCTCAAACTTGGGTTGGGACACCTAAATTTTTAGAAATTGAATGCATTCATCATTTTACTTAATGTACCTGACATGTGAGTTTGTGAATAAAACTCACATTGACTTCTTAACATGGAACAAAATATAAGAAATGAAATGCCAAAAACAAAATAAGAAATGAAAATGTGTGCTTGAGAATTATTGTCATTATCATATATATAGAGAGAGAGAGTTTAAACATAAACATTAGGTTTTCCAAATCGAGAAAACATGAGAAGTAAATGATGGTTTTCCAAAAGAAAAGGGATGAGACTTGGAACTTCCTTTTCTCAAATAGGGAGGTCACAAGTTCCATTCCTTCCCCATTCAAGTTATTAGTAGGTTTTAAAAGGAAGCTATTTGGACATTTTTTTTTTAAAAAGTTGTGCCTTTTGGTCATCAACCCTTGACTTAGTATTGTGACCAAGAAATGAAACTGAGACTCTTTACTTGGGACCAAGGTAATAACAGTGTTTACTAAAATAATAAAAGGACTGTTGGCGGACTGGAGATTTTCAGTACTTAATTTGCTATAATTTCACATGACAAAGCTAATATCTAATTCTAATTTGGTAGGCTCAAGAGGGTTTTGATGTTTCTGGTGTTTTGGCAGTGATGACATTGGGGATGTAAGTTGAATTCATATTACAGTGTTTCTATTTACTTTGTGGAAAGTGGGATCTTAATACGAGAATGGAATGCAGGTTCTATTCTGCTGTTGCCAAGACTGCTTTTAAGGGTGATGGTCAAGAAAGTTTGCACCATTTTTGGTATTTCTCGTCTTTCTGTCTCAATTTTTGGTATTAACAAATATCATGTTCATTTTCTGTTAATAAGATAAACTAAAATAGAAGGTTGCTCAAATTTCTTTCTTTTCTGTTACAACAATCATCGTCCAAAATTAATTATCTATTAGCACCCTGCAATCCTGCATCACCTTCGAGAAAAGTACCCTAGAAAACTTTTATTATGTAAAGTCCCCAAGTAGGACAAAAAATTGACTGTGCCAAAGCTCCTCTCCCGCAGGCAAGAAACCTTAGAGAGCTATTCTTCTTATCAGCCCAATAACACCTAGCATTGCTAACACATTCCAACAGAATTATGGCTATCTCACTTGCACTAAAACCTTTCAAAGAAATCACTAATTGGGACCAACTAATGAGGAAATGACTCGTTCAGAGCATGGTCAGGTTACACCACCACAATTTCCTCAAGAAATAGATCTTCTCCTGCAGACAAGAAACTTAGAGAGCTATTTTTCCTATCAGCCCAATAACATCTACCATTGCTGTTCGAATAAATTCTCACAGATTTATGGGTATCTCAGTTGCACTGAACTGAAACGTCTCAAAGAATTCAGTAATTGGGAAAAACAAACAACGAATGACTCCTTGAGTGCATGGTTAAGTTGAGCTCACCACAAGTTCCTCAAGAAATATAAATTGTTGAAATGGATTTCGAAGGGTCCATAAATGACCAGGAGGGGGTTATTGACTAGATTGTGATACTGTACGAACATTGATGAAATTTGTTTTATGTATATATAATGTTATGGATTTTAAGAACCCATAAATAGAAAGAACAAGGTTCCAATAAGTATTAATTCTGGCACTGATAGTCATGCAAAGCCTTACTCTCTCCAGTCGTGGGATCTTTAACATGTGCCTTTAAGGGCACGCTTCAACATTTTCGTATATATATGTAGTCTTAAACCACGAACAAGTTAGTCTGAACTCTTATGTTTTCAAGGTTTGACGCACTTGTAATTGTAGGAAAAAAAGCACAGGAAAAGAGAAGATTGTTGGGAAAAAGGAAAACAAAATAGTAGAAATAGCTACTCAAAAAATTGTTTGAATTTGATTCTGATATGCTCACATGTTGAAGGATAAATATTAGGTCCCGTTGGTTTTTGAAGAATCATTTCCTCCTCTCTCCATCTGTTTTTTTGTACAACTTATATATGTAGAGTTCGGAGCATTCAACCCAAAACCAATTAGCAATGGGTGGAGTAGCCCTTTATTCTTATATATTGCTTTGGGAGGATCTATTTTCCCGATGTGGGATTTATAGTCTCAACACGCCCTCTCACATGTGGCGTAATTTTGAGCCTAATGTGTGGACTGTTTATATTGGGTGATGTGAAGCCCATGTGGTCGTTGGGCCTTGACATGGTGTATGGCCTTCCCTCTTATACCATGTTAGAGTTCGTTGCATCCAACCTAAAACCAATTGGCAATGGGTGGAGTAGCCCTTTATTCTTATATATTGCTTTGGGAAGATACGTTTTCCCGATGTGGGATTTATAGTCTCAACAAAACAGTTGGAAGAATTTTATCTCTTTTACACATATAACTTTTATTCGGACACAATTTTAGTTTGGGTTGAAGTGGGTTTTCAAGTGATAAGCCTTCTAAGAGCAGATGTTAATTATTGTCAAGTCAAAAGCCCCAGAAAGTTCGTTAATATTCCAAAAAGGGAAAGAGCTGTCTGGTTCAAATTCAGTGATTTTCTTTTCTACGAGTATTTTTGGTCCTATGATAATAGCATGAATCTCTTTAACATTTCTACCATTCCCTCTATTAGTGGCTGCATTACTTTGTACTTGGGTATTATGTGAGCATTTTCATGCGATGTGCATGACCTTATCATCTACTACATACATCAACATTAAACTTGCTTATTGCTTTAAGATTTTCTATATCTCTTTGCAGGGAAATGGTTGCTTATATTGCAAATACACTTATTTTCATCTTAAGGTAAGAGTTTGTTTAGTATGATTTATATAATTGTTATGTTTCGACGTAAAGGTGATAGAAGCTGGTGCGCATTCTCTCTCTCTCTCATGTGTAGGCACAAAAGGTATAAGCAGTCATAAACTGAGGTCAAGTAACTTGTTCTTGAACTCTATTGCAAAACTCTTGCAATAGTAGTAGTCTAAATAAGATCAAAGTCATTCTTACATCAAGTTGCCACCCCAACCCCTGTAAAAATGGATGGCTGTAATTTTCATAATTTGATGGCTGTCATTGTCCAGAAAATTTTGTGATTTTTTACTTTCTTGAAATTAGTGGTGGGAGCTTGATTTTCTAAAATTTTGATGCTTGTTTCCCCATCGAAAAGGGAAAAGAACATATATTTCCCCACAAACCTGATCCCTTTTATATCTCTGAACATTGAATACTTATTCCAAAAGTGCAAGATATATATACCTCATTACCTCCTATCAGAATACTCCTGTTCCTCAAAGAAATGGAAATACCTCCAATCCAGTTACAACGCTAAGTTACTGGCATGATGAATCATCTTATGTTTTAGAACTTTTACTAATAAAGCCTCTTCCATTCTTGTTCAGCTATGAAAATCATTGTAAAACCAAAAGGTACAGTGGATGTCATCTATTTGGTTAGTTTATGCCCCAGACTATTATGGATAAAGAAATCTGATGCAATACCGGGATAAGATGATAAAAAAGAAAACAGAGTTCGAATAATGTGATAGAGAAAATATTGTTACATACATGTGTATTTTGCAATAATGTTGGGAAGTACGTTCCTATGATAGCTTTAAATAAATATGGGAGAAATAACTTTGATAAACTACCTTCTATATGTGCTTCAATATGCTGCAGTAGTTCTACTTTAATTATTTTTATTTGTTGAACCTAACCATTTAACTTTCTAGAATTACTATCATACCCCATTTTTTATAAAATAAAATGGTGCTATAGCCTAGCTGTATCCAGAAGTCAAAAGTTGCCGGTGAATACTTATTTGGAGTATCAGATACATATCAGGAAGTATCTGTGCTGTATCTGATACTCCATGTCTGAAAATTTTGAAGTATCCATAATCCATGCTACTTAAGTCCTGGAGGCTTAATTTAAATATCTGATCTAGTACCAGCTTGAAAGGTACCTGAAGCTTCAGCCTCTATTTGCTTCAGTTAACCTTATTTCTGTCCAAAGTTTTAACTAATTTGGTCAATGTATTAGTGGTCCTGCTGCAACTTAGACATATGCTATTGTATGGTCAAGATGTTTAAATTGCCTGAATTTTCAGGTTTCTCCTCTGTTTTAGAAGTTTTTACATGTGGCATACTAATTAATTTGACTGTTCTTAACTGCAACATAAAAAAGACTTGAAAAGAATAATTTTTATTTTTCCGTCTGATCATTTCTGGGGGAGATTAAATGTATGTTAATTTTTACTAATGAATTTGACTATTCTTAACTGGCTACTTCATATTGTATCCAGAAGTGTATATATTTATATCTTGCTTCTTGCTTTGAGTGCTTCCTTGATTTCACTGGTATATTTTTCATATTAAATGATTATCCTTTTATTTGATTTTGTAGCGGAGTAGTTATAGCTGAAGGTGTTCTTGGAAGTGACAATGTTCTTAAAACCCAGGGTACCTTTAATGTCTATAATTTGTGTCCTTTGCCCAAAATTGCTCAACATGTATGCTATATTTGTCTTTTTTCCTTTTAAATTTTGCCTTATTATTGTTGTGCATATTACAGCATATAGAATGTTTCTTGAAGGGGTTGTGATGCAAAGCTATTTACTGCCTGGAAATGATATGAAGAGCTTGGCTTCATTATAGTACGCTTGACAAACATCAGATTGGTTCCCTCCAGAATTAATTAGTCCATTGAAGTCATTGTCAAAGCTAGTATAATGAGGAAATTTTTGAAATACACATGTGAATTTCAGAGTTTGCCTTCCTTGATGATCTGATTGATTGGATTTACAGGGAAAAACTTTTTTGAGTACAATTGTTGACAAATAATATCAATGATTTGGTTTCTTCATGCTATACTCATTACTCATATACCTCATAGCAAGAGTAAGATTAACAGTCAGCACTTCATTCATCCCTTCCCCATGTCTGAATAACGACCATGGCAGAAATCCATATTCAATGAAAGTCATATGTACGGTTGGATTGAGTACAATAATTGACATTTCTAGTTGTTTCTGATTTTCGATAAAAGGCAGCCTGAATTTAGAAGTATCTTTGACACACCCCTTTGCATAATTTTATAGATGAAGAAAGGGATGGGAATTTCACATTGCATTATCTTAAACTGATTTTTTTTAATCCTTGTCCCCATATTCCTATTACTAGTTGACATTCAGACATTTTAAGGATACGCTAATTTTAATGTAATCAATGATCAAACATAAAACTTATGTGCTATTGTAGATTAAGTACACTGATTTTGTCTCAAACTAATGTAGCAGGATATAGTATATTATATTAAAATCACAAGATGTCTTCGAAGTACATTAAAATAGTAGGATTTTTTTGTTATTGCAGCATGTTTGCTGTCATTTGTGGTTGTTTGAATAGAGAGGAATGAGAGGATTTCACCGATCAGAGTTCACTGGTTCAGGTTTTGTGGGACATGGCGAGCAGTCTGCACTATATCTTCTGTTCCTCCTCTGTTTTTTTTTTAAGAAAAAAAAATCTTGTAGTGTTTCTATTTGTTTAATTTTCCATTTTGGTTTTCTTTGAGGACTCCTTGTGATGCAGAACAAGATAGAAGAAGAGAGATTAATTTAAAAATGCCCACGGTCGACATCTCACAAGCTTTAGGCACTATACTTACAGGCTAGTACACAAAACCTCAAAGACGCCAAATATCAAAAGTTGTACGATCCTTACTTACAGGCTAATACACAAAACCTCAAAGATGCCAAATATCAAAAGCTGTATGTTAAATAATTATTAAGCAATTACCAAGGACATTTTTCCCTGGGCTTGCAAGACTTTTTAAGGCAAGATAGCTTCCAACGCGTATAGCGATTATCTAACCAATTAACTGATTTTATATCTCCCTCTCCTTGGCCTTTTATATGTATTAGCTTCATTTATAACTTCTTTTTAAATAATAAAAAAGCGCATCAGAATATCTTCTAACCCATATTACTTGTGACAGGAAATTCTTGGGGCTACCTAGTTCTCCTCTATGTTTTTGTCCAACTGTCGCGGGTAGTAGTAGTTGGACTACTATACCCTTTCCTGCGATATTTTGGTTATGGTCTGGATTGGAAAGAAGCAACTATTCTTGTTTGGTCGGGTTTGCGTGGAGCTGTCGCTTTGTCACTATCATTGTCAGTTAAGGCAAGTTGCGTCGTGTATATATATTTGTATAAGCAATCTGATTTCAGTTTCGAATATAACTGTTACTCTATTAGAAAACTTTTTGGATACAAAATGTTTTACCTGATCGCTGATATGGCACATTTCTTAACTGTTTCATGTTGCATGTTAGTACTTGGACATACGAAGACTTGAAAGTTGTTTCTTGACACAAATTCATTTGTTTTGTATCTTGATAAATAAATTGTAAATCAGTATATAGATTTTTCTGTACAGTTTTGTTCATACCTTCTTAATTTTTCTACTCTCTTTCCTCTCTTCATTAATGCTCAAATGGTAGCAATCACTTAATTTGAAATAATATCCAATTGAGCAAAGAAAACTTGCAGCTGATTTTTCAAACATGGGTTTATCTGAACAGCATTGGAAGGCCATACTTTAGAATTTTAGTTCAGTGATTAGAGACTCTCACTTGGTACCCGTCTGCATTAAGCACTAAAAATTCGTTGCTTCCATATACTTTGTGGATTACGACTTCTCTAAACAACAGCTATCGTAACCTTTTTTTTGCAATTTTTGGTGTCTGATTGATTTGTGACTAATTTTAACTTTTTTATTGTTGTTTCAGGGTTCTAGTAGCAGCTCGGCAAATATCAGTTCTGATACAGGAACTTTGGTATGTTATCTGGAAAACACATTTTGAATAAATGGTTAGCTCCTGGGGATTGAGAAATAAGCTATTCTTAGCAAATGAATTATGACTAAAACCAGTACTCCTTGTATGCTTTCAACATATTAATTGTCATATATTTTTCGGTTAATCTTATTTTTAGTTGACAATTTTTGTTTCACTTTTGCAGTTTGTATTCTTGACGGGTGGAATTGTGTTCCTAACCCTTATTATCAATGGATCAACCACACAGTTTATTTTACATCTTCTAGGTTTGGATAAGTTGTCGTCAGTTAAGGTAAGGTAGCAATGACCATAGACTTCATATGACTCCAAATTTCTAATGGCTTGAACTTTTACATTATTCGAATGATGTAAACTTTATCTGTTGTATTTTTAGATCATAGAATGCTCTAAAACAAGATTTAAATCAAGAAATCAGTAAATTAAACAAAATGAATAGGTGAATAAAAATGATTTAGAACAACTTTTGGGTGGGGTGATTCTTACTAAGTTATTGTAGGGCTGCAAAGTGATTCTGAAAGGCTGTTTGCAATGGTGTTCACCAAAAGATTGTTCACTGAACGCATTGAAATGAGAAAAAGGAAGTTGGATGAAATTTTTAAGAAGGAGATGCAAGAGAAATATCTGAGATGTTTGAGATATGCAATTATGTGATTAAGTTTGACGAAATGCTGCGTACCATGCTAAAATATCCAATTAAAACCATGTGATATGCATGGACCCATCCATGTTATGTGTTATAGTCTTGGAGCTGGATGTTTGAAGCTAGTGTGTTGGTTAAGGTCTTAAACCTGAAGATTTTGAGAGGAAAACACACTTTTATTCAATATATTACAATGAATAATACACCAGTATTTAAACAAGAAAGTAGAGGGAAAACATCCCAAAAATAACTACCTAGATCCTGCATTAGAGGAGAGAAATCTCTCATAAAATTAGGAAGCAAAATATGGAAAGAGGAAATTAAGCTACCTAAATCCCACTAAGAAAGGAAAAACTAAATTACACACAATACAACACAGCTGTAAATACCAGCTGCAAAAGCTTAAATATAGAAACATAATTCCACACTCCCCCTCAAGCTGGGTTGTAAATGTTGATCATACCCAGTTTGCTGCTCAAGTCTTCAAAAATGGATCTTGGAAGAGCTTTAGTGAGAATATCAGCTGTTTGAAGCCCTGTTGGAGTATAATTGTATAAATCAGATTGACTGATCCTTCCTCAACCTTCTCCTTGATGAAATGACAATCTATCTCCACATGCTTTGTTCGGTCATGGTGGATAGGGTTCTTGGCAATACTTATGGCTGCTTGATTGTCACAAAACATCTTCATAGGTTTCTCCAAAGGAATCTTTAACTCCACTAGTAGCCTTTTTAACCATATTCCTTCACAGATTCCATAGGCCATAGCTCTAAACTCTACCTCTGCACTGCTCCGTACTATAACAGATTGTTTCTTGCTTCGCCAAGTAACTAAATTTCCCCACATATAAGAGCAATACCCTGATGTTGATCTTCGGTCTATAACTGATCTAGCATAGTCTTCATCAGTGAAGATTTCAATAACCTTGTTTGCTGTCTTCTTAGAATATAAACCCTTGCCAGGTGTCATCTTAAGATATCTTAATATTCGATACACGGCTTCCATGTGTTCCTCGGTTGGATCATTCATGAATTGGCTCACAATACTAACTGATAACCCAATGTCAGGTCTTGTATGGGATAGATAAATCAGTTTTCCCACAAGGCGCTAATATCTTCCTTTATCTACTGGGACATTACCCTCCTTCCTTCCCAGTTTGATTATGTGATCCATAGGTGTCTCAGCGGGTTTGCATCTAAGCATCCCTGTCTCCTTCAGTAAATCAAGGACATACTTCCGTTGAGATACTGCAATACCCTTCTTTGACATAGCAATTTCCATCCCAAGGAAGTATTTGAGATTTCCCAAATCTTTGAGCTCAAATTCTTTGGCAAGAAAATTCTTTAGTTTGCATAGTTCTTTCTCATGATCTCCTGTCAGTATGATATCGTCTACATATACAATAATAATGGCCACCTTCCCCTCAAGAGAGTGTTTAACGAACAATGTGTGGTCAGTCTGACATTGAGAGTATCCATACATTCTCACAACTTTTGTAAACCTATCAAACCATGCCTGTAGAGACTATTTGAGACCGTACAATGATTTCTTGAGCTTGCGAACTTTATTGATATTTGATATTGTTTCTAGACCCGAAGGGATTTCCATGTACACTTCTTTTTCCAAGTCACCATTTAGAAATGCATTTTTGACATCTAGTTGGTGGAGAGCCCAATCTAGATTAACAGCCAATGATAACAACACCCGAATAATATTTAGTTTGGCAACTGGAGCGAATGTCTCTTGATAGTCAATTCCATAGGATTGAGTAAACCCTTTTGCCACCAAACGAGCCTTGAATCTGTCCACACTTTCATCTGCCTTTTACTTCTCTGTGAATATCCATTTGCACCCAACTGAATTTTTTCCTATGGAGAGATCCGTGATTTCCCAGGTCTCATTCTTTTCCAGGGCTCGAATCTCTTCTCTAACAGCAGTATTCCATTCAGGGATTTGAAGAGCTTCTTGGATGTTTTTAGGGATTTGAATATCTATAAAGCTAGTGGCAAAAGCACGAAAAACAGGTGACAATCCACTATAGGATAGAAAATTATGGATCGGATGATTAGTACAAGATCTGACTCATTTCCTCTTGGCAATTGGCAGATTAATATCATTATTTTGTAACTCATCGTGAGTAGTATCAATATCAGTGTTTACCTGAAGGGATTTCACTTAAGTTTGAATTCGGTTCAGCTTCATGGACTTGCTCGGGGTGTGTTCTTTCCTCTATTTCCGCCTGAGTCTTCTTCTTCCTTGAGTAAACAATGAACTCACTATTCTTGACAGGTTGTGGTTGAATGAGATTGGAAGGAGTACTAGGAAATTCAGCTGTTGTGTCTAAGGACCTATGATGCAGGGATACTCTCCCGGAGGGCGCGTATCCTGTCCGACACGGGGACAAGTTGGGGACACGCGTGTCGGAGAGTGTCCGATTGTTTATTAATTTTTTTTTTTCACGGACACGCTGGGGACACGTAAATAGGGGTCAATGTCCAAAATAACTAAAAATATACTAATACTAATACTAATACTAATACTAAATAATAATAATAATAATAATAATAATACTAATAATACTAATAATACTAATATATAATAATAATAATAATAATAATAATAATAATAAAACTTAAAAATAAAACAAACGGAACAAATATCATATGTAAATATGATATTTCTTTTTTATATGGCAATGGAGGATCTTCAAAGCCATTGAAGTGTATACATATATAAATATACACGTATATACTGACAGAGAAGAAGAAGAAGTAAAAGAAGTGTTTAATTTCTTGGATCTTATCTCCATAGGTCTTCTTTTTCCTTGAGAGAGAGAGAGGTAGGAGGAGAATGAATAAAGGTTGATGTAAAATTTGAATAATGCAAGATTGCAAGCTGTGAGTGAGAGAGAGATCACGTGAGAGAGGAAGGTGCCGCGTGAGAAGGAAAAAAAGGACAAAGGGAGATGGGCATGTGGGGGACAAGATGGGATTGGCAGAAAAAAGTAGGGGATTAAAAAATGGGAAAAAGGAAAGGAAATAATTAACTAAACATGTCTTACTCTTTTTAAGATATACACTTTTTTTTAAATATATATAGATATAATCGGTAGTTCCCTATTACTTTGCAAAGTATTTTATCATATTATATTATTTAAAACATTATCTATATTAAAATATAATTAATTAATTAAGAACGTGTCCCCCTTACGTGTTGTATCCTACATTTTAAAAAAATTGCGTGTCGCGTGTCGTGTTGAAACGCGTATCGTGTGTCGTGTCCGTGCTTCATAGCTAAGGACTCAATTATAAGAGTGCTCGGACTATGAGTTGTTTGAGACTCGGGAATAGGAATTTGAGAGTCAAGTGTTTGGGAACTCTCTATTTCCCAAAACTGATATTCTTGAGTAGTGTTCTCCCCCTGAATATCAGGTTTGGGGTAGTAAGGCTGATTTTCAAAAAATGTTACATCCATGGAGTTATAGAATTTTCTATTAACTGGGGAGTAACTTTTGTAACCTTTCTGGTTTGGTGAATACCCAGGAAATATACACTTTATTGCTCGGGGATCGAGTTTACTTCGATGTTGTTGATGAATGTGAACAAAGACAGTGCAACCGAATATTTTTGGAGGAATAGTAGATAGACGTCGAGTACTTGGATAAGATTTGAGAAGGATTTGACATGGTGTTTGAAACTTGAGGACACGAGAAGGCATTCGATTGATGAGATATGCTGCAATAAGTACAGCTTATCCCCAAAAGAACTTTGGAACATTTGTGGAGAACATTATAGACCTAGCAACTTCTAACAGGTGTATATTTTTCCTCTCAGCAATTCCATTTTGTTGAGGAGTATCAATGCAAGAACTTTGGTGAATAATACCTTCTTTTAAGAGAAAATTTCCTAGAATGGAGTTGAAATATTCTTTAGCATTGTCTGTTTTTAACACCTGAATTTTTGCACGAAATTGGGTTTGAATCATGGTATTAAAATTTTTGAAAATTTGACCCACTTCCGATTTCTCCTTCATAAGAAATATCCACGTAATTCTAGTGTGATCATCTACGAATGAAACAAACCATCTAGCACCTATCACATTTTTAATTCTAGATGCCCCCCCCTAAATATCACTGTGAATCATTGAAAAAGGATGAGATGATTTATATGATTGAATAGGATAAGGACTGCGAACATGTTTTGATAATTCGCAAATCTCACATTCAAATACTTTAGAAACTTTATTGAATAATGAGAGGAAAAGATGTTTGAGATACAAAAAACTGGGATGACCTAATCGATAATGCCACAAAATGATAACACACTATCATTATTTGAACTGGAAACTGAAAGAGACTGGTTTTCACAAACTGCCTTTTGAGGTTGTTCTCCAGGATAGTTGTTGATCTTGAGAATATAAAGCCCTGAACACACCTCAGCACTGCCAATCATCTTCCCTGAATCCAAATCATGAAATTCACAATGGTTTGGGAAAAATTTAGTAACACATTTTTTTTCATGGGTGAGTTTACTATCCGACAAAAAATTGCAATCCAAATTTGGAACAAGAAGTACTAAATCAAGGGTTAGGTTCTTTGAAATAACAACAAAACCTATACCTGCAACTTTTGAGAGAGATCCATCAGCTATGCGGGTAGTAAAGTTATCGGAACAAGGTTTATAAGTATGAAAAATCAAAGCATCTCCTGTCATATGGTCTGAAGCTCCTGAGTACACAATTCATGGATACAGATTCTCCCTTTTCACATTTAAAGCACTCAGAAAATTACCTTTTTGTGCTAAGGGGCCTGACCCAATGATAGAATTGGAGGTAGACGCACCCTGTTGTGTTTGAGTTGACAGAATTGGACTCAACATCTTTTTAAGGAGTTCCAGCTGTTCTGAAGGGACTTGATTCAGATTGTTAAGCATCATCCTCAATAGTGATTTCCTCTGCTTTCTTTATTTTCCAACCGTCGGCTTGCCGTGGAAGTCTCCTTGGTATGCCCTGATTTTCTGCAGTGGTCACACCATGGTCTTCCTTGCTTCCTTTGCCGATTATCAGTAGGTTGATGTGATAATCCCCGTGCAGCCAGAGCCAAACTTTCAGCAGTTGATTGTTGGTTTTGAGATTCCATCATAAACTTCTTTCTACTCTCTTCGTGACGAACTTCAGAGAAAGCTTCTCGAATGTTGGGAAGAGGTTTCATTCCCAAGATTCTGCCCCGAACCTCATCAAGATTCTTATTCAAACCTAACAAGAACTTGTATAATCGTTTCTTTTCAACAATCTTTTTGTAGTTGTCACCGTCGGTTGGGCATTTCCAATCATGTGTCTCAAACACATCCAATTGCCGCCAATGACGTGTGAGGAGATTGAAATATTGAGTGACTGGGAGATCTCCTTGACGCAAATCGTGAAGAATGCCTTCGATTTCGAATAGCTCCGTTGTATTTTCATTGTCTGAGTACGTCTCTCTGGCAGCATCCCAGATCTCTTTTGCAGTTTCATAGAGAAGAAAACTCTCTCCTATATCGTTGTTCATTGAATTGATTAGCCAAGACATGACCATGTTGTTCTCTGCCTTCCATCCTTTGAATTTAGGATCTTCCTTTGTAGGAGGAACTGCAGCACCAGTGAGGTAATCATCCTTCCCTTTTCCGCATATAAACATTATTACGGATTGGGACCATTGAAGAAAATTTTGCCCATTCAGTTTATGGCCTGTAATGGGGAGATGAGAACTATCCATGCTTCCATGGCAGTTTAGAGCCATGACTTCAGAAGCTGAATTTTTTTTCGGTATCCATTCTGGTGGTTGGGCCGTATTTTGGCATAAGAGTTAGGAACAAATCGGCTCTGATACCTTGAAGATTTTGAGAGGAAAACACACTTTTTATTCAATATATTACAATGAATAATACACCAGTATTAAACTAGAAAGTAGAGGGAAAACATCCCAAAAATAACTACCTAGATCCTGCGTTAGAGGAGAGAAATCTCTCATAAAATCAGGAAGCAAAATCTGGAAAGAGGAAATTAAGCTACCTAAATCCCACTAAGAAAGGAAAGAAACTAAATTACACACAATACAACACAGCTGTAAATACCAGCTGCAAATGCTTAAATATAGAAACATAATTCCACAAAACCCTTCCTTCATGGGGGACCGAAACTTGTATGCAGAGAAACAGATGCAAGCAGGCAGTTGGGGCCAGCAAATGACTACCCAAAAGACTTTCAAGACCTAGCCCGATACCTTGATAACTTGCACCAACTTTGAGAAAAAATAAAAGATTCTACGGTTGCATTGATTCAAAAATGAACAATAACATGAGCATATGTATAATATGTGAAAAGACTAAGCAGCCTCTGAAATATTAAATATATACGGTTATACTCTTGCAATGTCTATCCAAGTAGTTTTCCATGCACGTCAAGAAATCAAATTCAATGCTGTCTGACCAAATCTGAATCCAGTTACTCAAAATGAGCAGCAAATTTGAATTCGACCACGATGGATCCTTCAATATCCAAGTTTCGGCTTGTTAAGATATTCGAATGTCCAAATTCAAACTGAGTCAGATAATATATAGTATTGATACATTTGATATGCAATCTTTCACCAAGAGAAATTCACTCCAAGTCCCTACTGTTTTGTTGTATTTCATATTTAGGACAGACAATAACTGTCTTATGTTTTTAGTCCTTAATTTTTGGTTTGTTCTGCTTGAACACCAATAATTGTTTTATGTTTTTAGTCTCTATTTTTATAAGTGGTGTTCACGTGTTGAGTGTCAACACACCATTTGCTGGAAAAAGAGGGACCAAAAACATAAAATTTTATTGTGTACCCTTGTCAAAACATTATATTGCTTAAAATAGGGACTTAAATTTTGTTTTGTTTTATTTTATTTTTTAAAAAGGGGAAGATCTAATTCTCTTCCCTTTACTACAATAATAATGAAAATACCCCCGCCCCAGATGAGACTCAAACTCAGCACATCTCTTGAATTTGGGTGGGTGCCTTACCAACTAGGCTAGCCCACTTGCTTGTAAAACATAAAAGTTCATTACCTTTAATTTAGCATTTATATTCAATATCTCCTTGCCAGAGGCTTGGGTTAAACTCTAATATTGGTCCATTTTTGTGCATTAAAAGTGGAACACATGTCAATGTATTATTTGTAGAAAAAAGTTTGGGGCAACAAACATAAAACAATTATTATGTCCTTTTGAATTGATGTGTTATTGTATCTGTAATTCATATTAAAAGTCCTTTTGTTTGTCTCTGAGTTATGAGAAATGGTTTGTTGGGAGCACTCTTCTGCCTTTTTTAGAAGTTAAGTTTGATTTGTTGGAGTATGTTATAACAAATAAAATGAATGTGTAGCGCCTAGGCGCTCGCTGCTCTCCAGCCATCCCTTTCCGCCTAGTCCTTTTAGAAATTGGAATATTGTACACTGCATTGAAAAATTATGCCCCCCTTTTCATATCCTTCTTATCTACTTGTTCATTTTTTTTCCTTTAAATTCTATTTTATCATTGCTCACCTTGTCACAGTTCCGTGCTAGGTTTCCTATTCTTATAGATGCTCAAAATGGTGTCTGCAACCTAGCTCAATACATGTAAAGAGTGATCAAATTACACCCTACTTTCCTTCTTTTCCCTTGTAAATTAAAAAATGAAAAAGGGAAAAACAAACAGAAACCATGTTTGATGTATAGTAATATTAAAAATAACCAAGGTTTTTTGGCTCATGAACTTATCTTCTCAGTCACAATTATGCTTAATAGAAGTTCACGGTCAATGTGAACTTCATTCATTTGAAACTAGACCCTTTTACCACATTCCAGATCTTTCAACATAATCCCTTTTGTTTCATTTATACTAGCTCCTTGTGTTTCTTTTTTCATTTTTTTTTAAACTTCATTGTGTAATATCTTTCTATTTATTTTTGTGCAGAGGCGAATATTGGAGTACACCAAATATGAAATGTTGAGCAAAGCACTTGAGGCTTTTGGTTCTCTTGGAGATGACGAGGAACTAGGACCTGCTGACTGGCCTACCATTAAAAGATATATCACATGCTTAAATGATGTGGAAGGAGGAGAACGTCTGCACCCTCATACAACAGCTGAGAGTGATAGTAACTTGGACCCTATGAATTTGAGTGATATACGTTTGCGCTTTTTGAATGGTAAGTTTTTATTTTTATACTGTTTTAGGTGTACTGCGATTTCATATATTTCCACTAATATTTTGAATAGAAGACGACCAGGGAAATTAATGGGCCTTTCTAGCCCCATTCGACCTCTAGTGTCTGATAAAGGAGTAATATTACTGGTGCAAATCAAGTTGAAGATTTCTTTCTATATGTAAGAGAGCATCCTAGGAAAATTATACTGGCATTTCATTATAGGAACTGATGGATTGATTAGGTTGTCTGGTTGATTATTTGCTTAAAGTAATTTGTTAACCATGATATTCATTACGGTTCCCTTTCGTAATAGCTTAAGCTTTTGGAAAAGATGGTTCATAACATGGTATCAGAGGTTGGTTTTCTGGGAGGTCCAAGGTTCAAGCCTTGGCACCTACATTCCCCATTTGTTAATCTGAAATTCAAAATTCGTTTGCTCTCCACGTGCGAGTATGGGATCGCACGTGAGGGAGGGTTTTAACCATGGTATTCATTACAGTTCCCTTTCCTAATAGCTTAAGCTTTTGGGAGAGATGGTTCATAACATAATTTATTTAGTCGTAGCTGTGTATGTTTTGTGCTATAGCAGTCTTCTAGGACCTCTACCTCTTAGCTTGATTCAGTTCTCTATTTCCCCTGCTTACAGATTTTATTCTCTCATTCATAAGCTGACTGCTTTAGCTACCAAGTTCGATGAATCATAGTAGCACCCAACATTAAGTTAGACATTATTACCAAGGAATAAATAACAATGACACGACTTAGTACTCAATTCATCAAAACTTTTAACATTTTTAAATGTGTGTTGCACGTCTGTTGCAATTAATTGATTTGCATAAGATTGTTTTCTAGACAATTGCTGTGGAAGCTTGAATTATTCATTTAGCTGAACTGGGATAAGGTTAAGTTGGTTAACGGTTTGCAAGTCAACCATCTAGGTCACTCTGTAATCATAAGATACAACTTGGTCAAAATTATGTATGTAAATTACTCGATGAATAAACTTAATACGCTATTATCGTGATAATAAATTCAAGACATATGGAAGTAAACCTAATTGAAACATCACTTTCATTGGTTTAAAGGATAATTTGATAGCAATGTGCAAATACCAACCATATATTCTTACAAAGTGCAGCCACTGAACAATGTGTTACAGATCAAGTACCTCTAAGCGAGTATTTGCCATTAATACCTTTTAAAACTTGTCATACAGATATTATCTAAGATTTAACAAACGCTTCCATATTTGCGTGAGCAGATCATAAAGCAGAAAAGAGACTGCATTTTTTCTGTTGGTATTTCAAAATAACTCATGCTGAACACTTGATTATGGTATGGTTAAAGATAATAAGAAAACTGTCGAGGTGTTTTTGATATTTGTTATCAAAATGGACGAATTTAAATCTGCAGAGAAAAGTTTCTCATATTTGTGTCAAAAGCAGAAAGTAAAATAAGATTAGCCATCTAATTTCAGTTTCTGTTGTAATTCATAATTTGATGTATGTAATGCAATATTAGGTTGCCGATGTGAAGTTTGTTCTCTTCAGGCAATACCGATCAACTTATTGTTCCACTTCTAAAATGTCTTGGTTATGAGAAATATGACGTGTCTATGTTGCATTCTTCAACCTATAACATTAAGGATAATTTTTGGGATCAAATTATTTCAATCAAGTTTGGTGTTGATTGGGAATTACTGTTCAGGCAGTGTAAAATTCCAACTAAAAATGACTTCCGTTCTTAATATACGAAAACGTGTTCCATCTTTAGGTGTTCAAGCTGCTTACTGGGGGATGCTTGAAGAGGGAAGGATCACACAAACTACAGCAATTCTTTTGATGCAATCTGTTGATGAAGCACTAGACTTTGTATCTCATGAGCCTTTGTGCGATTGGAACGGCTTAAAATCTAATGTTCATTTCCCAAATTACTATAAGCTACTCCAAGCAAGCATTATCCCTAAAAAGCTGGTGACATATTTCACTGTTGAAAGGTTGGAATCCTCTTGTTACATTTGTGCTGCATTTCTCCGCGCGCATAGAATCGCACGACAACAACTTCATGATTTCATTGGTATGAATCCAACTAGATATTAATAATAATAATAATAATAATAATTATTATTATTATATATAATAAATTTTTATATTTTACTGTTGGGCAGTGTAAGCTATAAACTTGTTTCAAATGACCAAAATTGGCGTTTCACCTTCAGATTCTTTTTTGTTCCTTTTTTTTTAAATTTTTATTATCGCAACGTTGTTCTCCCTCCTTGTGGCACTATCATAAATATGACAGAGTTTGAGCATGTCAAATGCAGGATCTATCATAAGCACTTAATGCAATTACATTAAGCATGCACCCTGTTGTTATGATAGATTACGCTACTGTTCATGTTTCTTCTAATTTTCCTCTTGAGTTAGTTGTCTTGTTGATAAACTCTAAGCCGGGATCCGGGAGAGGGAGGAGGAGAGAGAGAGAGAGAGAGAGAGAGAGAGAGAGAGAGAGAGAGAGAGCACATAAACTTAAAATAGATGTTGGGGGCTACAAAGGCCATCCCCTAGGCGTACAAGATGTGATTTCATGATTGATGAACTTACACTAAAAAGGTTAGTTCACTAAACATACAAAACTAGGATGAGTATGCATAAAAAACTGCACCCAAATTTAGCTATATTTGCAGAGCCTATATCAACTCTCCCTACAATATGTTGTGCTGTAAGCTTGTGGGTATTTCCATACATCTAGGTTAGGTGTGTGCATTGAATAAAATATAGTTTCTTCAGATTGCTTCTCTCTTTTATTTCTTTTTCATTCAAAATAAGGTTAACTTCTTCACGTCCTTAAAAATCTTGCTGCATTTCTTTTCATTAGCAAGGTCCTGGAAGTTTCAAAGTACTTTAACACTGCTAACATTCCTGTAAATCAGCTGCGGGTTTGTGCTCCGAAATATGGTACACTGTCATTCCACTATAAAGTATTTTTCTATTTGTTCCCATAACACCATAAGTGTGTTTCTTACGAGAAAGAACACAAAAAGAAAGAAGCATATTGAAGTTATAGTGCAAGGCAATCTAATAACAAATTAGGTGAGGCTTTTATGATTTTGGAAAAGTCGGAAAGCATATCAAACATCAAACGATATTTTATATGTTTAAATGAATAATTTGAATATAAACACAAAGAAATGGCAAATTAAATTTTGTGCATTTGAACAATTTTATATTTGTACAAAAAGAAAGAAACAATATTATAAGATGTTAATATCTTTTTACTATCTCTACTATTTAGAACCAGTTCATCTAAGAATAATGCGATCAATGTAAGTCTTCCCCTTATGCTATTTTAGATGTACAGCATTCTACATTTCCATGCCATCTCAAGGACCTAAACAATCTGTGTTCTGGGCAAGTAGTCTGAATCATGATTGTGCAACCCCTTGTAGTATGACGATGATGATGTTTATATCGTTCCTATACATGCCAGAGTTCATTAGCTTTATTACTTTTTCTTGGAAATTAGTTTTGCTATAGCTGTAAATATATGTACTTTTTATTGGTACCACTTAACATTTAATTTCTCACTTAGGTGATAGTGAAGTTTCATCTCTTGTCATTAACGAAAGCGAGACAGAGGGGGAGGAACCGAAGAAATTCCTAGAAGATGTTCGTGTTACATTTCCTCAGGTTTGTGGGATTTGAAAAATCATCATTTTATTGTTTAAAATGATGTTGTTATGGTGGATCCTGTTGAGAGCTTTTAGCTTTTAGCCGGACTTGATTTGAGCTTCACACATGTTTAAAATCTTGAAACTTAGTCTCATCTATATATATTACTGCTTCAAGAACATGTTCTCATCTACATTTATCAGAAAGATTTTTTAGAGTGGGAACATTTTGTTCAGGTTTTGCGAGTCGTGAAAACAAGGCAGGTAACTTATTCAGTACTGAATCATTTGATTGAGTATGTTAAAAATCTTGAGAAAGTTGGGTTATTGGAGGAAAAAGAGATGGTTCATCTTCATGATGCAGTCCAGGTATTATTAGAACTATTTTCTCATTTACCCTTTACCTCAGTCTTCACCAGCTCATTTTTTTTCAGGGGAAAAATCCTACTGATGGTTCAATCTTAATGCAGACTGACTTAAAGAAGCTGCTGAGAAATCCTCCTTTAGTAAAGACTCCAAAAATACATGATTTGATTAACGCCAATCCTTTGCTAGGAGCCCTTCCTCCTGCGCTGCGGGACCACCTTGTTGGGTCCACGAAAGAAACAATGAAACTACGTGGCGTCACACTTTACAAGGAGGGCTCTAAGCCAAATGGCATCTGGCTTATTGCAAATGGAGTGGTTAAGGTAATAGATAATAAAAATTTACGTGGGAAAAGAGCTTGAAAAACACACTTGTCGCATGTAGGACTCGTTTGGTTTGAGTTGCAGGAATGGAATTGGCCTTTTAGAATCTGAGAAAGCTCGTCTCCTTGCATTTGAGATCTCTTACCAATGTTTGTTTAGGACTGGAACTCTCCTCCTATTGAGAATAACTTGCAAATATATTATTAAATAGGGTAAATTACCAAAAAATACAATGTACTTTACCTGTTTTTACAATTTGGGTAATATACAATTTTCTCGACATTAGAAACATTGTACTTTATTTATTTTTTCATTTTGGGTAATATTTTGGAGGTTATTATTACCCAAAATGAAAAAATAAATAAAGTACAATGTTTCTAATGTCGAGAAAATTGTATATTACCCAAATTGTAAAAACGGGTAAAGTACATTGTATTTTTTGGTAATTTACTCTATTAAATATTACCTTGTTATAGTGCAAAAGAAAAATATATAATTTTTTGTTAAAAATAGGGTTAATTTTGTCAAAAAAAATATGAAAGGATTCCTGGGAATTCTCTTAACAGTACAAGAATGTCTGAAGGGAATTCTGGATTCCTTTCCAGAACTCCAACCAAAAGTTTGAATCTTGGATGAGTGGGAATTTTGGATTCCTGGAGAACAAACCAAACGGAACCGGTCTCTTTCTTTGTATTTCTAATGTGTTTATCTCACAAATAAGTGTTTATATTTGAACAGTGGACGAGTACAAATAGGCACTCATTGCATCGAACATGTACCTATGGAAGTACTTTGGGATTATATGAAGTGCTGATTGGAAAGCCTTACATCTGTGACATGGTCACGGACTCTGTGGTACTATGTTTCTTTGTTGAAGCTGAAAAGATACTTTCAGTGCTCAGATCCGATCGCGAGGTGGTAGAAGATTTCTTATGGAAGGTACGATGATACTTGAGTTTTTAAATTTGGCTACTGCTGAAAGCATACCTAGTGTAGTCATTAAATTTGTACTGGTCTATTTTAGTTAATTCATGGTCCTTCAATTCCCTTAAAAATGTCCTACGGATGTACTGGATTATATAGGTTATCTTCTTTTTTTTTTTAACAGGAAAGTGTTCTTATCCTTGCAAAGCTCATCCTTCCTCAAATATTTGAGAAAATGTCAATACAAGATCTCAGAGTTGTTGCACAAAGATCAGTCATGAGTAAATATATAAGAGGAGAAACTATTGAACTACCTGATCAATGTGTTTGTTTCTTACTAGAAGGGTTTGTCAAGACCGAGGGTACCCATGAACTGATTACATCTCCAGCAGCACTGTTGCCTTCATCTTTGGATCTGAGTTTCCTAGGATCAGAAACATCAGGTAATTACAAACTATGTAAGTATGTAGGGTCCGTTTGATAACAACATGGAAAAAGAAAATAAAAACAGCTGATTTTTGTGAGAAGTTGGAAAATAAGTTGAGACATGTGGTGCGATGTCTTCTTACTTTGTGGCTTTTTCCATAGAGAATTTTTCTTTGGTGATTGAGGAAGAAAAATTTTTCATAAAAAATTATGAAGGATGGAGGACAAATACTCATAAAATGAGCATGAAATGGGGGGCATCTTATCACATGTCCTCAACTTATTTTCCAACTTCTTACCAAATAAAGTGTTTTTATTTTCCATTTCCATATTGTTATCAAACGGAGCCGTAAAGTCTATTAAGATGTGTCTTTGCTAATGCTTCACCTTACTGTGACTAACTACTCTTCAGTTTTCATAAATCAGGCGTCTATTAGGCTATATGTAAGGATCTAGCTCTCATTTTTATTTAGATTCAAATTGAGTAAATTTGGGTTTTTGTGGGCCATTTGCCAAGAGGGCATGTGTTCTTTGGTCTCATCTCTTTCTTGTTTCTCTTGTAATTTTCTTCCTTTCTTATTATAAAATTTATTTCTTTTTTAATCAAAAATGAAAATCAACACCTGCCTCCTCGGCTCCCATCTTCTTCGTAGCTTCGTTAGCCAATCAGTCTATGCGTCCTTGCAAAATCACCAACCTTGTATGATTTCCAAACTTGTACGATTTTCATTTTCTAAAAGTTTGCGCGGGCTGGGGCTGCCCTCCGCTGGAACAGCACCAGCCAATGCTTTGATACTAATGCTATGGACCTGTATGTATCATGAAATTTTAAATATTGATCCACTATATCAAAATATTTTAATCTATTTCCCTTTGGGATCCAGTCAAGTAAATTCTCAAGTATTTGCTCAATTAAAATTACCTTCTACCAGTATCTCTTGAACTTTTATATCTAATCATACATTGAATTCAGTGGTACACTTGTACTAATTTTTATTGCCTTCATTTTGACTGTCAAAAAGTTGTATTTTTTTGTTGTACAGATTTATTGACAAGAAGTGGTGGAATGAAAGGGAACAAGTAATTGATTCTTCAGTTTGTGATTTATTAATAGGTACCAATGGGACCAGTTTTTATCACCAATCATCTTGCTATGAAGTAGATAGTAGAAGCAGAGTTATAATGTTCGATATTGGTGCATTTGAACCAAACAGATCCCTTCAGAGAAGACCATCTTCATTGCTACAGCATTCAATTGATCATCGCCCTTCTGGATCCCTAAATAGAGAACATGTTGGTCTCATGAGTTTTCCTGAGGGTTTGTACTTGTCGGGGCTTTTTCATGAACATCCCAAAGAGACCGATCAACAAAAAGCAAACAACTTGTCCACCAAGGCAATGCAGCTAAGCATCTTTGGCAGCACGGTGAGTTCATTTTTTATCTTTATGAATTTGTTTGGAAGTAACTTAATGGCTGAGGTACGGCCTAGGGTGTTGTTCCTAATATGGTTTTTTACCCAACCATACTGAATTGGTCCCCAAAATATATTTGAAAACAGAAATTTATTACTTTTGACTGGGTTGGGTTTTGTTTTGGTGTTTGAGAAACCAAATACTGAAAATAAAAATATGAAAAATTCTGAATTTTATCTACAAAATTAATTTCCTTTTAACTGCAATAATTAAATCTGCTATATTTAACCAAAGAGAAGGCCTATATCGTACAATGTTTTCCTTGCCTGGATACGATTTGTTGTTTTAATCTTAGCCTTTACTTTTGGAATGCTATTTTAGTTATTTTATATACATTTATCTAAAGAGCCACAGAGAATATTACAGGTTTACTAATACATTAATGCCCAGTTCTTGATATCTTTTTTTCTTTTAATATCCATTCTTGACATTTGGAGGCCATGATTTCATGCTTTCAAATTAATTTGACACTTTATAAATTTAAATTGGTAAAAAATACTTAAAATCAAAAAGAAATAAATGACAAAGAAACTGAATAAGAAATGCTGCAAAAATGCAAATAATACTGCAACCCGGAAATATCGTAACTTCAGCGAAAAGTTGGCATTTGATTTGCCTACAATGGACTTTCATGCCTGCATTAGTTGAAACATGTAGTTTGAAATGTATGAATTTTTATTCTACTTCATCTTCTACTTATTTTTGACGTGCTGTTAAATTGTTTCGTCAGGTGAATAACAACATATGGGGCAGCCAGAGTTTCTCAAGTAAAGTAAAAACAACTCTCAGCCGTTCATATCCAAGAGTTCCATCAAATGAGGGGCGAACTCTTACTTCTGTGAGATCAGAAGGATCCACTTCAGTCCGAACAATCCTAAAAGGAAAAGCTACTACTTCCCACCTAAGCTCAAGAACTAAACAGAGTCGTGTAATGGCTGATGACTCAAGTGATGAGTCAGGTGCCGAGGATGAGCACATAGTGAGAATCGATTCACCGAGTACGCTTTCTTTCCGCTAGGCTCCTTATATAGGTTTCCTTGACGGTTGAGATTTTGTGAATGTGTTTCACTTGATTTCTTCCTTTCTTTGCATAGATATGTGTATGATGTTTGACTGTCTGTACCAAGAGTATTTATTGCTTGTTTCCTTAGGGCAATAAGATCATCCACTTTGATTTGATGTGACCTCCCAGTGACTCATTGTTTCGTAGTCTGAAAATAAATTGATGATTTGTACGAGAACTTGCAGGGATAAATGAGGATGAATAGCAAGAGTCAAAAAGTATTAGAAAACATCAATGGATCGGATGTTCAATTTATATGTAAAGTAATTTGAGAGTTTCATTATTACATAAGAGTTCACTTCTCAAAATAGAGTGATATACAAATCAACCTTCAATTATAATGAAACTATCATGACTATCAACTAAACCAATCTTGTGGTGTTAAGTACATGGCAGACGTTTATGGAAGTTCAACAGTTCTTCCAACGATTGGTTCTTAAATTGATACTAATTTGAGTCGGAAAGATTATACATTATATACAAAACTGGAACTTGAAATAAGAATAGCAAAACCAAAGGCGTTGGCCTTGTGGCTGAATATATATAATGAGAACATACAAGTACCAAAAACCAAAGCTAGTTAAATAGGAATTATGCCAATACATCCCAAAATTTGTAACACACTGGTATTGCAAAAGCTAAAACATTACTCTCCTAATACACTTGCGTTGGATATGTCGTCTTCTTCCCTTCATGACCTCTTTCCAGGACTGAGTTTGCACTATATCTTGAAATTTCGAATCACAAAATAATTTGACTTTGGCCACCACTTTCTTCCATCTTCCACATAAATTCCCCTCTATTCTGCAGAATTTCCAACAGCAGGAGAACAAGTCGACAATAGTTCATCATACTTTCAAGCCTCATAATGCATTCCAACCTCAATACGCTGAGGTAGTGGGACCCCCAAAGTAGGCAGCGCGGACCTACAATTACTATGAAGTACTTCATAGAAAATGAGCATTATTCTATCAAACCACCCACAATTCTTGCCTATGTAAAACCTCGTCTTCCCTCTAATGTGAACCACACCAGCGCTCCTTGCCTCTTCCATTTCTCGAATATCTTCTTCATCCTGCAGAGGAACCACTGTCGCATTTTCCATTCCGTTATGTATAAGAGCTCTCAAGCTCTCAGTAACTTGATTCACAAAGTCACCTTCAAGACTTAGAGAATCTGCATACCCACACTGAATCACACACCCATATACCCCTTTAAGGCCAAGTTTTTTTATAATCACCCGCTCGTGTGGTGCAACTTTAGGAACCAAAAGGTATCGAAGAGTAGTGAAAACCGTTAACTTGTGAAGAGATCTCATGTTTTTAATGTAATGGCCGAGGATCGGTGTTAGCCCATCTTGAATGTTGGTATAGAAGAAGCAGAGACCAGGGACCCTTTGAACACCGGGGTCAGATAAAAGCACTTGAAGTCTCTCTAAATCAATTTTGTGGGTTAACTCGTATTCCATCTTTCTTTGCCTTCCATAAAACCAGCCAAACATGATGAAAGCCAGTATAAAAGAGATGGCAAAGGGAATCCAACCGCCTTCTGGTATTTTAGTAAAGACTGCGCTCACATAGACACCTTCCATCACAAAGAATATAATGAAGTAAAGACTGACCAAAATTGGTGGTGTTCTCCAAATCATGACCATGACTAAAGTCAGTAGCACGGTGGTGATGAGCATGACCAGACTAACAACAACACCTGTAAACAAAATGGCATAGTGAAGTACATTAATCAAACTGGAAAACTCTCTTTGCAAAGAAGTCAAGTAAACATGTGTTTGCTTCATCAACTTTTATGTTCATATTTTGATGTATTGGTATTGTTTTCGGGATTGCAAGCTTTGGCTCCTAGTCCACAAGACATCCACTTTACATTCTTTTGTAAGTTTGTTAGAGGCTTCATGCCTCTTGTGTTTAAGCCTTGGAGGTGGGCTTCCGTCACCTCCTTATTATATGTTTTTGGATGAGAATGAGATTACTCTAATGTCCCAGTTTAGAGTTAGAGGGTTTTAAAATAAAGACAGAGAAAAATGGTCGTTGATCGCACCTTACATAGGTTGCTTTTGAGAAATTATGGGAACTACTGGAACTACTACTAAATATAATTTATCCGACAAATGAAAAGCTTATGTTGCAAAAATAATACTAAGAAACTCTTGTATTAGTTAAACAATGATGATATAACAAACTTTTGTTTATGTTTTCCACATGAGCTTATAGCCCAATCGTCAATGCACCCATCTCCTTAGTGCAGGTTGCTCCATGAGCTTAAATCCCTCAGCTTAATATTTCATCAACGTAATAGCAAGTCTTCATATGTGAAGTGGCAAAATGTGGGATACATTAACTTTTTGAACACATTAATACCAACATAATTATGCATTTCATTTTATAGCAAGTAAAAAATAAAGTGAGTTATGTTAAATTTGCATTACATAAACACCAATTTCTATAGGTAACTCAACCTTTTAATAAACTTTGAATAAATTCTACTTAGTTTAATCAGGGCAAAAGGATGAAGGGTTATTACTATTATCTTACCGAAGGCATTTCCAATATCTTTCCCATCTCCAAAAATAAGTATGACAGCAACGCAGAGAATCATGAGGATGTAGTTGATCTCTGGTGAGTAAACCTCGCCTTCTTTGCATGAGGATGTGTGCACCACTTTTACCCGAGGGAAATAATCCAGCACAACAGATTGCTTGATCACAGAAAAAGTGGCTGATATAAGCGACTGGCTTGCCACTACTGCTGCTGAGGTGGCAATGACAAATATAGGCCAGTATACTTTATCTGGTATAAACTTGTAAAACCCATTGTCATGGTCATTTGGGTTCTTGATCAGGTATGCTGTTTGTCCCGCGTAGGTTAGAACCAATGAAGGATATATAGTACACAAAAATGCTATCTGTCGAATTTAAGGGTGTTAATAATCACTCTATAAAACACCCAACAAATGGTAATGCATGAGATAGCAAGGTAAGTAAACCACCCGAATGGAAGACCTGTTGAAATGGCCAAGATCAGCAAATAATGCTTCGGAACCTGAATCAGATTAGATAATAACAAATGTAAAATGGTGATATATTGTATTTATTGTATAATATTGATTCACAAAAAGGAGAAAGGATTAAGCTTAGGGTTCTTTGTTTTTTCAATCTTTGAATGCTGAATAGAACTTCTGAAAAACGTGTTTGATTTTACTTAGTATTGAATGCTGAATAGATGACATTTTGCAGTATTATCCTCATTAATTAAAAGAAAAAGTAGTACCGTTGGAATAAAATTTCCTTAACATTATATTAAGTATTCAACACTAGACTTTCCTCTTAATGCTACATGATTAATTTTAAGCCAATTCAGCACTAAGAGGCAAGAAATTAAACACCAATTCTACCTCTTAATGCTAAATAGATTTCCATTCAGCATTAAGAGGCACCACCTCGGTGGGTGTTGTTTACGACCTAGGTCTCAATGAGGAAAGCACTTACATAATTAAAATCAGAAAGAAATGAGCCCACCTGTTATGCAAAGGACAGTACCACCAAGCAAAAGCCAGCCTTCTTTTCCATTTCTCAAGAAGAAACGAACTATGTAGTGTGGCGATATTGCTTTAAATATACTGGGGTAATGACGTATGATACTGTAAATTCCTACAAGCGGCGTGCATAAAGTCCATGTACCCATGATGGGGGAGAAGAGGAAACTCACTCTTGATGTACCGTATTTTTGCAGTAGAAACAATACAATAAGTACTATCGCACTGAGGCCTTCGACCAGTGCTGCAAGTTGAGAGCCAGAAAGTTTGTCAATGCAAAGATAATGTGCTTCATATGAATGAAATACGTGTATCCTCACTCGCTAATTTGATATATATATCTACAACCCCTACCTGACAAAGTTCTCAATTTTCACAGAGTATGACAAAAAATTTCACTAGCATCTGTTTTCCCATGTACTTACATTTGCTGACAGAAGGAAAGGGTGCTCTAAGGCCATCCATTGCTGATAGCACTGAATAAATTCAAAAGGAGAAAAAGAAAATGTTACCAATTTCTTTACAACAAACAAGTACCAGTGAAGATATTAATACAGATGGGGAAACTAAACACAAGTAATTGTTTTACAAAATGTAATGTAAGGGAAATGAAATTCCACGCTAACAAACCTGAGATGGCGGGAGTAAGTATACCATCACCAATTAGCATGCACATGCCTAGTATTGCAATAAAAAGCAGCAACCTTCTTGCAACCACACTCTTCTCAAAGAATTTACCAAGCCTACTTTGCTTTTCATAGTCGGCACTTGAAACGTTTGAGTTCGAATTGACACGTCTTTTAGAAATAACTCCGATATTCATAGTCCTACAAAGTAGTGAATACAGAGCAAATGTTCCACCTGCAACAAAGCGTTCTCCACAAGTCAAGACTTAAGTATCGGGATGAATTCATTTCCGAGCTTTTCTTATTCAGTGTTATCGTTTTCTAAGGGTGATTTTAAATTAAATGTACCCACTCATTTAATCTTCTCACCCACTTCAAAATTTTCAAATCTAATAATTTAACCCTAAGTTATTCTATAAACTCACCCTGGACATATATGCTACTGATCTTTTTTTTTTCTCCTCTCATTTGTTTTTCTTTTGTTCATTATTGATCAATATCCACGCAGAACATCTAATTTTAGTATCATTATCTTCTATGTACGTACATATATATATATATATATATATATGTACAAGCCATATAATCATTTTTAACACTATACATTTGAATAGCAATTACCAAAACTATCAAACAAAAACTTCAGACATAGAAAGAAACACAAGTTTAGCATGCACTAGAACATAAATTTTGGTAAGAATGTAGATTAAATTATATTTTAAAATTTTAAATAAAATACAATTTTTGATTGAATGTTGAACTGTACAAAATTATCATTATTGTGAATGTGCATTGTTATAGGTTCTATGCAATTTTATATGTATCATAATGGGATAAAAATATGGATAGTCCTTCTTCTTTTCAAACTAATTCTTGTTATAGATAAAATTTAAGTTGTAGCCACACGGTCATAGTTTTGAATTGAATGAAATTGTTATTATTTTAAATTTGTTGTTACATTTTATATGCAATTATAAAACTACTGCAGCACGAGAGAAATAATAATTATAGATGAACTTAAAAAGCTAACATATTATATATTTAATGTAGCCACCATGTATTGGTTAAAATAACTATATCACATTCTATTCTAACCAATGAGTGATTGACACATTGACATGTCAATTTTTTATGTCCATGTAGAATTACTCCGGGAGAAATGTAAGTCATTTTACTTTACGAAACTTATTTCGCTAAGATTGCGTTTGATAGGGTTTATTTTCATGGAAAATGGTCTTTTTCCACACAAGTTCCAATTTTTTAGAGTGTTTTTATTACCTTTTTTAATCAATTTTTTTCTTTTCTAGAAGCCATCATGTGAACTTTTTTTCCTTGAACATATGGAAAATTAATTCTCATGGATTCCCCACATAATTTATTTTAAAGCACAGCTGAAATAACATTTTCAACGGAATTGAACACATTTGAATTGTTTAAAATTTATTTCCATGCTAATTTCATGTATATTGTGATGAATTTTTTTGTTAATGAATTTTTGTGGATATTAGAGATGAATTATTTGTGCCAAATGTTTATCTTGTATCGGATTTTGGTTTTAATAAACTCACCCAACTTAAGGGGTGAGCTTAAAGATTTTTAGAGAAAGCGGTGAGGTGAGAAGCTTAATTTAGTGGGTGCATTTAAAATAACCTTTTTCTAATAACCAAGTATATTCCACGGATGAAGATTTGGAAAAGGAAATTGTGATTTCATAGAACTTAAATTTTCAATTTTATAACGGAGAAACATTAGAACTCAACTGACTTCTGTATTTTATTTTATTTTGATCAAAACTATTTTGGCTATTTGCTGGACTTTGATGCTTGGACAGATTCAGATAATGTAAAGGTTCATCTGTGTGGTTTATATTTCCAAGTTTCGATCTTAATTCGAAACATCTAGCCATGTAACGCTTTGAAGAAGACAATAATAATAATAATCCAAGCACATAAAGCTAAACAGAAAAACAACCAAAATAATTGAGCAGCGTAGCATTTCAAAACCCCCAGAAGGCCAGTTCAAACATCTCCTTGATTTGATTCTTTAAAGGATATGATTAATTATACGGAATTACGGATATAGGAAGAATAAGAGGAATATTAATCAGAAAGACAAATTAACCAATTACCAGAAGAAAAAAGAAGGTATATGTATGTATACCTTCACCCTGATCATCGGCATTGAGAGCTATAGAAGCGTACTTGACAACTCCAATAAGAGTGAGGGTCCAGAACATAATGCTGTAGATTCCTAAGTAGTCCTCTTCAGTTGGAGATTTCAACGGCATAGAAGGGTAGACGTAAAGCGGAGAGGTCACTAGTCCTCCAAATACTACTCCTAATGTCTTGTAAGCAAGTAGCAGAGTTCCCTTTCCATCCGTCCCCTTATGCAACAAAATTCAAACTATTTTTAAGCATCGGACTCAAAAAATCAATTATATATTACTGTCTAAAACTTCTACACCTCCCACGCACCAATATAAATTGTACCTAAAAACAAATAAAAAGGAGGAGAAGGTATGCCGATTAATTAATACGATATAGGAACAATCAAAACATATATATATATATATATATATGTTTTGATTGTTCCTATATAGAGCATATATATATATATACGTTTTGATTGTTCCTATATAGAGCATACCTTGTGGTGAACAAGTGGAGGAGGAGAGAATGAATGGTTTCCACTGTAAAGACGACCACCACCGGTGGTGGCAGCGGCGGCAGTAATATTGTTATTTATATCCACAATCACCCCCGCCGAGTCACGTACAGTGAATTCGCGATCTATTATTGCCATTACTATCGGTGCTCTTCAGAAATACAACCTCGATTACGGCTTTCCGTTTCTCTCGCTCTCTCACACTAGGGGTGTTCAGAATCCAATCCAATCCGAGAAACTGATCCAATTCAATCCAATCCAATCCATTTTTCCTGGATTTTATGGATGATTGGATCGGATCGGATGCTAATTTTGAAAACCGAAAAAAATTGGATCGGTTTTGGTTTGACGTGCTCTAGGAACTGATTCAATTCAATCTAATCAATTATTAGAGTTGCCACATGTTTCTCCTTCATTAGTGGCATAATATAATATATTCAAGGGGTCACCTTGAAATCATTTAATCTTAGTTTGTTATTTAATATTTAGTTTAATCACCTATGGTTCGTCATTTGGTTTAATTATGTATTTTTAGTTAGACAATAGACATTTTAACTTGAAACTATTTGGTTGAACATTTGAACTTCATTTGTAATGGATTCTATTTAATTAACAAGTAGTTTACATCTTGTTTTACATTAGAATTGAACATTTCAAGAATATAATACATCTTATTTTAAACTTCTAATCGGATCAGATCGAAACCGATCCAATCCAACATTTAATTGGATTGGATTGGATTGGTAAAGTGTATTGGATTGGATTGGATGCCAAAACTTAAAACTGACATCCGAACAGATTGAATGCGGATGGTTTAAAATGACCGGATCGGATGGACACACCTATCTCACACTCGTAATCACGCTAAAAACTACTTTTAAAAAATTATCTTAAATTTCATTAACATAATTTTTTAAGATTCAAATTTTGTTTGGGAATTTTTTTTACCCTTCAAATTTTATGTAAAAATATCATTACACATAAAATTTACATAAAAAAAAATATTATATAACGATTAAAAATATTCTTATTATTATAAAAAAATAATATAGAGAGAAGCCTAGGTAGTGGGGTCCCGTCTTGACTAAGAACAGACGAAGGGAGGGAGGGGCCCAAATTTCAAATTGTTTTGTCCTTCGTCCTAGGAGAAACAAGAAATTTATAAAATATTATTTATAACCTAGTTCTCAAACAGTTGACCACCCTTTTAAATTATTTTATTTAACAAATAATACTACAACTAAATCTCGGTATGGAATCAGTAATGATTTTCACTATCAATAATATATTGTAATGTATTGAAATAATTATATATATTTAAAAAAAAATATTACCAACATACTAATTATCAATATGTACCAAAGTATACCAAATTATCAAAGTAAATATATCAAATACCAATGTGAACTACACTACCAAAAGTAATTGTACTAATTAAATACAACGAAGTTTAGTTAATGAATTTAAACATTGATAATTGTAGCACATTACCAAATGAATCTTTGTTAATGAATTGAATTTAAACATTGCTAATTCATTAAATTGTACCAATTAAGCTTCGTTAACCAAGCTTTCTCATATTTTTTATTTTTACCAAAGTAACTATTATCAATGTTTAAACAATTTTAGCGTAACGTCAGTTTTTCTTTTCCTTTTTGAATATTTCCACAGGTTGAATTTATTCAATTTAGTGTAGCTCGAGTTTTTAGTTTTTTAAAGTCAAAGTGATAGTTGGAGTAATTAGCAAAAACAAGTTTTTTCTTTTTTTTTTTTTTTTTTTAAAAAATGATAAATGTTTTGATAATATATTATATTATATCATATTAAACTGATTTTTTAATATATTAAAAATTTTAGTACGGTAATAATAATAAAATTTGGCATATTAAAAATTTCAACGCATTACATTGTACAAGGATTTTGATATACCGAATCCACCCTAGTTTGGCCTCATTTATTTTGATTTTTTTTTTGGTCTTTACCGAGCAGTGTCCAAGTCCGGGCCAGCTTGCGCGCACCTCGACCTTGACTAATCTGTTCTGCTCCGGGAGCTCGCACAAGGCGGTAAAGAGTATGGACCAAGTGAGTTTTCTGCGAGCGCCGAGAATCGATCCGGCTACCAATCGGTCGACCAAGGACTTGCGGCCTAGTGAGCTACCACTAGGCCAACCCTCGGGGTTGCCTCATTTATTTTGATGAGAGGATAAATTTGGTCTTATTTACTTGGATTATTCCAACTCATCAAATTTAACCTTATTTACTTTGATTTGGGTGATCTGTTCCAACTCATGCCTAAGACGACACTTTCGGCCTTGTTTGCTTTGATTTGGGAGATTAATTCAAAGCTTCCAACATTCCAAGAGCTGGCCCCACCATCTCCATAAAGGGTGATTTTGTTTCTATCCACCAAATCTTGCAATTAATCCACTCTTAAATTATGAAAATTTTAAATGAAGTTTTAAAAAATTACCCTTTTTAAAATTGATTAGTATATCCACCAATTTTAATTGTATAACTTTAGATTCCTTTTTTATTAACATTCCTAATCTAAATATAATTCCTTTTAATTAACTTTCCTAATCTAAATATAATTCCTTTTAATTAACTTCATCTTTACGTTTAAAAAAGTTTGAACGGTTTAAGGTTACTTTTGCGCTTGTGTTGATCGAATAGACGCCATTCTCTCTCTCTCTCACACACACACACGAAAACAGAGTGAAAGAATGACCAAGTATATATAGTGTGTATTATATATAGATAAGGGGGATTACCAACTTTTTCAGCCTGCGTTGCAAATAGACATTGTCCAGTAATTTATAATTTTTTTATTCATTAATCTTTTGGAATCCCCCAACATTATAATTAATAATATAATTATTTAGTCTGAAAGTTAGACATGATATAAGAAACTTGGTATTTTAAATTTTTAATCTATCGTTATTGTGAATTAGACTAATAATACAAAAATCAAATAGTTCAAGATTTTCGAAATGTGGGTTGAGTTTCTAAGGTTGGATATAGATTTGGTGATTTAAAGAATATGAAACTAATATAGGGTTTGTGATAGGAAGAAGAAGAAGAAGAGATGGTGGGGAAAGAGGGAAGAAGAAGAAGGCAAGGAAAAAAAGTGATAGTGGGAAGAAGAAGAAGAAGAAGAAGAAGAGACACTGGGAGAATCGTTAAAACCGTAAGGAGAAAGGGGTTAAATTTTGTTTTTGTTATTTTACTGCAAAGTTAATTAAAATTTACCCATCTACATTTTTAAAGTGGTTATACTTATTAATTTAATAGATATTTTCATATTAAATTATTGTTTAAAATAATATTTATAAAATTAAATTCATAATATTTTTTGTCAGTTCATCTACGCTTGCGGATTAACTTAATATGTAATACGGATTAATTTAACAATGTGGATTAACTGTAAGATTTGGTGAATAGAAATAAAATCACCCCTCCATAAATCCCTGTCCTATGAAATATCGTGTAAATTTCACGCATCATTAAAAACTAACATTAACATTAATTTTGTAAACACTCGTATTTAGATTTTAATTTTAGAAAAACACCCATAATAATTAAGGCACTTTAAAATATATAAATATGTTAACAAGAAACTAATATGTCCATATAAAATTATTCTATCACTAAAAAACTAGTATCTTTCATGTATTTGATAATTAACAAACATGAATTTGTCTAGAAAGAAAATTAATTCTAAGAAATTAAATTCCATGAAAAATATCATTAGGAGGTGTCCGATTGTCTTTATTTCATCCTAAAAAATCTTATATTTTATGTCTTTCATTATATAGTTTGATTGGCCTTACTTTATAGATAATAGTGATTATTTTTTATCTTTTACTTGATATTATTATTTGATAGTGCTTATTTTCTATGGAAAATCTTTTTTTTAAATGAATAAAACTTGATTCTCTCCCACCCCGAACTCGCCACCCAAAAAAATTAAATAGAAAAACCTTCTTTGTGAATAAGAAAAAGAGGGAATAAATTGGGAATATGAATTTACACACACAAGATGTATGTCGATGGTAGGTCCAAAGAAAAAAAAAACCCTAAAAATAACAAAAAATTGGGGAGGGGTCAACTAGTTAATAAGTGAAGAATAGACATAATATACACACATATATAGAGTACATTTCCTATACGGACTGATCCATACGGACCCAGCTTAAGCTCTTTAGCGACGGTATATCATACTCTTCAACACTCCTCCTCACGTGTGACCAAAGGCCAAACCAAAGGTGCACTTTGTGCACAAACACAAAGCGATGGAAAATTGTCGCTAAACGGTCTCAGTCCGTACGAATCAGTCTGCATAGGAAAATTCCATCGCACACAAAAGCTTAAACTCTTTAGTAGTTGACCAATAATGTATATCATACTCTTCAACACATATACATAACTTTTGCAGATTTTGGTGTGCTTTGGAACTTGTTTTAATTTGGAATAGCTCTCTGATTATTCTTTAATTTGATTAAAACATGCAAGTTCAATTGGTTACCCTCATCTTATCAAAAGAAAATTGTTATTTTAACCAATAATGACGGTCATTTTATTTTTTATTTTTAATAATATACATATATACACAAAAGTGAAATAGATTGTCGCACGAGTATTGAAGAAGTGTTTGAAAATTCTTGAGGTGGGTTTATCATTCATATATAGAAGCTACTTGTTTTCTTATTGTAAAAGCTGTATGTTGGGCGCCTTTACTACTTCTTCTTTTTTTTCTTTTTTGAAAAGGGTGTTAAAATTAGTTTTTTTTTGTGCTTTTACCAACATCTTTCATTTTAACATAAATGTGAAATTTAAAAAAATATGTTTTAATGATATATTTTTAAATCTTGTATAAAATTTTGAAAAGACCAATTGGATAGCGACACATATTAAATGCCATTTGATACAATTTTTCATAATTTTTTATAATTACAATGGATCTTTTTTCTTGAGAACTAGATTTCAATATATAATTTTTACTAAAATCCATATTTTGTATTAAAAATTATTACAATTTAAAGTTTTATAAAAAGATTGTGAAAAGAGAAAACTGATATAGAATGTAAATAGATTGTGCATTTTACACTGTACTTTTACACAAATTATACGTGTCCAAATATATTAAAAGATTTAGCAAAGTAAATAGATTGTGCATTTTACACTATACTTTTACACAGATTATACGCGTCCAAATATATTAAAAGATTGTTAGAAATAAAATTTTTTAATAAGTTTCAAACAACTTTTTTTTATAAATTTTATATATTTTATAAAAACAAAAGTTTACACTAATATATTAAACAACCCACGGATGGAAAAAAGAATGCGAGAAAGAGATAAATATAATTTTAAAAGAAAAAAAAATTGTTTTATACATAGAAAATGGAGCAAGTGAGCCACCTTCTTGAAGGGTTAGATTATTAAAACGAAGGTGCATACTGCATAGACTTGAAGTCAACTACGCGTTATAAATATGATACTAATGTGTGAATAGTAAAATTTATAACACAATTAACGGAATGTATTTTAGCATAGTAATATTTATCAAATATAAAAAAATATATATCATGGATGCTCATGATCTGGGATATAGTCCAATTAGTTAAAATGTGTGTTTGTGTAAAATACTAAGTTATCGAAGATCTAACATACTTAAATCAATTTATCACTAAGGGTGTATTTGACGCGCTGGATTAGAGAGTCGGATATAATTATTTAATTACATCCGGACATGATAAAATAATCTCACCTCTTAGGTGGGATTCGTTAATCTCCCTTTTGGTGGGATAAAAAGCTTTAGTTGGATAAATAATCTACTTGAATATCTAATGCCGACGAACATCAAACATGGAATAAGATAAAGTTATCATATCTCGCCTTTTTATCTTGCACGCCAAACGTTGCCTAAGTACTTCTACCAAAACATCTTCAACAATGATCTCTATTTTAGAAATCATTTTTTTCAAAATAAAGAGTATCTTTTGAAGTAGAGAGTGGGAGACTCCGGCAATACTCTCTATATATTCATGTTATTATTATAACATGTGTCACAATTTAATTAGTTGCTAATAAATATATGTAAAATCAAATGTTTAATATGTTATTTTTTTTAATTCAAAATATTGAATAGAGAGCCAAAGAGGCTCTCTACTCATCCTCTCTATTTTAACTATGCTATTGGGTTTTATTTTTTGAGTATGTGTAAATTATTATTAAAAAAAATTATATACTGAATAATTTTTTGGAGATGTTTTCCGTATACATAAAGCAAAAGTAATTATATTCTCAAATTATTTTTGTAGTCTCGTTTTCAAATCATCATTAATTACATTCTATATATTAACATTTTTATTGCGATAATCCATGTTTGGAGAGGATTAGGATCGACGGGGTAAAGGAGAATCAAATCTTGATCTTTTCGGAGAAAAATTAACTTTTTCTTTGACCACTTTAACAACTAACTATTTATTTATTTTTTTATATGGAAAAAAATAGGAAAAGTTTATTTAAAGCCAATAATTAACTAAGTTGACCGACTTTTTAAGTTAACCCAAATAATTTTATTATTTTATTAAGTACACCCTCTTTGTTATTCCAATTTCCATGTACTCCCTAAATTTTCTCCAATTCCCCAAATCCACCTCATATACATACCAACCCCCGGCCAGAAATTCCAACGGCGACCATTTTTCTCCTCTTGTGATTCTGTCAATGGATTAGATTTCAAATCAAATTTAATTCGAATTCGACGTATTTTATCGGATATAGATTTAAAATTTTATTTGGTAATTTTGATGGAACAAATATGAATTCAAGCATATCCTATCCGAATTAATATTAAATAATATATGTTTTATATATATTGAGCATATATTGTAAATAGATACATTATAAATAAATGCCGAGACCAAGTAAAGTAAAATTAACTTCCAACTTTCAAGAAGGTTCTTTTTTGGCATTCTAAATTTGAGTTTTAAACTAATTTAATATAGTGTAAAGATGGCAAGTAACACCTTCACTTGGAAGAAGAGTTAGGTGACCCCCAAATTGTTGCTCCCAGAACAGTTTCACCAATACCAAAACCACAATCAACTCCAAAGAAAGATGTTGCTCCTTTAGTAAAACCTAGAAAGTCACCTAGGCTGCTAAACAAGTCTTTTCAACCTTCTAGCAGTAAGAAAAATTACAAAAATAATGTAAAGTGTCCTATTGTAATTGATGAAGAAAAGGATTGGGCGTTAGATAATTTAATTGAGTTTGGTGAGCTGCTTAATGAGAGGAAGAACCAATTAGAGGGTTATGTTGAAGGAGAGGAGAGTGAGCCAAACCAAATAGAGGGTGAGCCTACTAGAACTGAGTTAAATATGGATGATCGATTTTGAGAATATAGAACTTGAAGAATGTTATCATTCAGGGTACTGTGAGGAAAGTAACAGTGAAGAGAATGAAGGAGAGGATAGTGAAAGTCCTTGTGTCAAAAAATTGTCGTTCTTTAAAATGTTTGGTCTTTAAACAATTGCACTAAAACTTGTGTCCTTGAGTAAATAGAGATTGAAACATTTGGCCTTTAAACCACTGGCCCTTAAGTTGGGTCATAAACAACAATTTCACTCATGAGGTATTTTTAGGAAAAAAGAACTGAAAAAAAGTATGGGCCAACTTAGATAAAAACATGGGTTCAAATAATATCATATCTAACAAAGAGAGAGTAATAACTATATAGATATAGAGTATTAGTGCTATCATTTCACATGGGTACTCTAGCAAGCACTTCAAAAAATATCTTCCATGTACAAAAGGTATCCCAATATATATATATATATAAAGTATCACTAAAAATAATTTTGGAGTGTTACAATATTAATGTGGAGTGCTAATATCAATACTTTAGGGACTTGTTTGGTTCAAACTTTAAATCATTCCCAAAATACTACATTTTATTCCAGAAACATTATGATATTTTGATTGGGTTTTGGGGTAAGAATGGAGTATTCATTCAATGTTGCCCCTCTTAAATAGATGAAAAATAATTGATTGCTTTAAGTATTCTCTCTTAATTTTTCTCGTAAGATTTACTCTTAAGACCCAAATATCTATTTTACAAGCTAAGGCAACTTTCTTTTTTTATTTATATTCTTTTTAAAAGAAAAATATTTTTGTTAGCTCAAAAAAAAAGATTTTTTTTTGTTATAAACTACTACTACTTCTTCTTCTTCTTCTTCTTCTTTTTATTATTATTAGTATTATTATTATTAAATGAATATAACAAATTTTCACAATTCTTAACAATAAAAAATTAAAATTTACCTTTACAAATTTGTTAGAACTTGTTTTTTAATTTTGAAATGAATATCATTTTTGTAATTGACATGTATTTTATTTTTATTCTCGTTTAAACCAAATATAAAATGGCAGCTCAACATTTTAAGAAAGAAAAATTTATGTCTAAATTAAATATTGGTAACACATCTTGAATTTTTTTTATTAAAATAAAATAATTATTTTATTTTCAAAACTTAAAACAAACTAGGCTAGGTATATTACTCTCGTGGATCCCTGACACAGAAGTCTGGTGGGCAGCTTGAGTTTCAGATCGGACGCATCTACAGGGAAGGAAATAGAGCAGAAGACTTTTTTAGCTAACATGTACATGGGATGTGAAGGCCAGAGAAAGTTTTAGATCAGGTAAGTAGGGATCGCAGTGTGAGGTGTAAAATGATCTGAATATCTGATTGTACTTTCTTTTATTTTGGTAATACAATTCAGGGATGGATTTTTGCATTCCTTCTCAATTTTTATTTTTTTTAAATAAAAATATATAGTTGAAAAAAACAAACCAAAACGAAGCTTGACTAATTTAATTAGTTCAGGAATCATATTATTTTGTTTGAATAATAATATATTTATCAACTTAAATAACAGAGTTGAAAATTTAATGATGTCTCAAATAGTACAATGCTCATTTGTTAAGTGAACCATATATAATAATCAATATATTTTTTAGAACATCATTTAAATTATGAACTCGATTTTAAGTAATATATATACACGTAACATTATTCCTTTTGTTTTGTTTGTACCCGCTCTTTAACTCGTAATGGTCTGAAAAATAATACCAATATTATGGGTGTTGGTAAAATCACTCTCAATTTTTAATTTACACACTTGTTATTAAAAATAACAATGGTGCTTTAATTAGAAATTTCTCTTCCCTTCATCATCTTTTTTTCAATCCAATTCTAAACACAAAAATCACTTCCTTGTTTATTTCTTTCCGGCTGCTTTTATTCCTTTCTACTAGAGAAAATTGAATCTCACATTGTTGCTGCAATAACACTAATTAAAATAAATGTCATCAAAAGAGTATCCAACTATAAAATGAAAACCCATCTACAATTCAAAGAAAAAATGTTTGAATCAAGTTATATATTAATCAGATTGTATTTATTGAATGTAAATATTAGGCCGAGGAATTATTATTTTCAAAATCCAAAAGGATATATATATATATATATATATATATATTTATTGAGCTAAAAATGAAGTAGCTAGTTAAGGCACCCTAGTTATATTTTAATAATAGGTGTGTAGACTATAAATTAAGGGTGTCTTTACTAACACTCCAATACTATTTAGGCCATATTCACCGATTATGCTGAAAAGTTAGGCTAAATTGTTAACATTTGATATGAATTTGCACTAGAAAGGGTTAAAAAAAAAAGAAGCCAAAAATCTCGTCGGCTGAGTGTGTGTTGTTTTTACATTATAATTATATTTGATGTGTGTGTGTGTGGGGGGGGGGGGGGGGGGAGGGGAGGGGATATAACGGATATCAGCTGACGGGCACCATAGATAACATGCACTATATCGACTCTGGGTTTATTTTAGTTAGACAATGCAATCTCTGTTGGCTCACCTTAGATGATGCACATTGTATCAGTCGAGGGATATGTTTGTTGACTTCTACATTTAGTATAGCCTTACCATTTATCATGCATTTTTAGCATCTTACCTGTACTAGTGCAGTACATATTAAGCTAAATTTACCTTAACAATATACTAATGGAGATGGTCTTAAACGATAACATTACTCATTTAAACATCATACTTAAAAGTTTACTGGGCCATCTTTCACTTTCATTAAATATTTCTCATAAAAATTTATACATGTAAGTAACATATATATTGTGTGTATAGGTAGCCTAGCGACAGACCTTAAATAGTTAGGATTGGAGTTGGCACGACTTGGTCGTGCCATTATGGCATTACCAAGGCATGCCCGGTAGAAATAAGGGGTACAAGAATTTGAAGGCCTCTATGTGGGCAGTTAGACTTCATTCGAGTATTTAGCCAAGTGTGTGGGCACTTTGGCAGCAGTAATGTGTGAGACCTGATGTGCCTTGGTATCACTTTAGATATTTTATTAAGTGGTATTATAAGGGGCTAGTATAAGCTATGGCATACAATCTTTATGCACGCTAAGTATGGGTGTCCGACATAGCACGTGGGGCACACTAGAGTTGCATTGTGAGCATTGATGTTGCCTAATTCATGAGTGGTGCATGACTTGATTTGTGGGAATTTGAGTTGAAGTCTAAACTACGTCGTTTTGATGCATGGATGGACATTGGCTGAGTTAGCAATTGGTTCAAAGCAATTGTGTCATGATTTGGACAAGGGAAACTTCCCTTACATGTGCAATGCATAAGACAAGGTAGTTTTATGAAGACAATGCAATTATGTGTGGACAAAACTACCTAGCAATTGTATTTGCTTGTTTCTTGGCTTTTGAATTTGAATTCCCTAGTAGTTGGGGTTATTAACTGCAAGTATATAGATGGTTGGCCAAGTATGTTTGGCTGGTTAGACAATTTGGGTGAAATTGTATTTCTTGTAAATTGTTGAGTGCAACAGAAAAGGTTTAGGAGTGTCCTCCTTGTATTTTGTTTGTCCCTTCATAAAATTTGAATTGTTTGTGTTTACTAATTGTTTGAGGAAACAACGCAATTATTTGGTAAGCCTTTGCAGAAAAAAGACAATTATCCGATGACACCTAGTTTATTTAAATAACAAAGGAAAAAATGTAACAATGTTAATAAACTTCAAGAGAATCAAACAACAAATTATATTTTGTAGAACATGAAAATTAAAGCAATCCACCACTTTTACTTATTGAAAAAAAACTGCAAGCTAATAATTTGTCTCCAGCCCCAGGTTTGAGCTCGCCCTTTCCTGTTATCCCTTATTGAACCACCTATCCATTAGCGTTAGTAATGAGTCGAGTTTGAGACAGGTTTGACTGAATCTGATCATAACTCAAGGTAGGTTTTACGTACGTTAAAAAATATGAATCGACCTCACACGCTAGTATACTTGGACCCGAACATGCCCGACCTGCATTGATCCAACCCGACCGAGTGTATTTATAGAGTATTGAAAGGGTATTAAAGGAAAAAAATAACTATATTATGGGTGGCGCGAGGCGAGGCGGATAAAACAAAGTTATTTTATTTAAACCCGAACATAACTCAGTGTTGATTTTAATTTGACAAACCTAAACTCAACTCGCTTCAAAATTGACTTGTTTTAAGTGGAAACATGTTAAAATCCCACCTCTATCGGACCATTTGCCATCCCTTCTATCCATAATTAGTATTTGGAAAAAAACAACTATAGGCTCGGGGTAAAGCCCTTGTATAGAAAGTACACGGAGTATATATAATATATCCTGGGGCGAATCAATCAAGAAATTGTACTTCATAGCCTCGGACTAAAAAGTGGTTATTGCCCAGATACGACGGTGCGATTTGTGAAATAATAAAATCAAATTCATTCAACCAATTGAACTAAAAGTCGTGCTGAGATCTAGTGTCTTATATGAAAATTGAAATGGCCCTATTTTATGTGCTCATTTAAAGGAAGACTGAGAGGTATTGCCCTTTTGTTTAAATGAAAACGTCAGGAATAAAAGTGGCCTTTTGATATAAATGAGAGCGTTAAAAGGTTGGGCTCATTGATTCAAATGAGAGCATTAAATGGGCCTTGTAATTCAAACTGAACCGTTGGAAATATCTTTTTTGGTTCGAAGGTTCATCCCGGACCAGGTTCTATGTATAACAAGATTATTAGTTACAGATATTTTATACCTGCTAAGACTCGAGTTAAAGAGCTCCTAATCAAGTCAGGTGTTTTGAACCTAATAGTGGCTTGCCAGTGAGTCACTCTTAATAGTTAAGTTAGAACGAAAATATCAAAAATTGAGTGTTGGTTCAATGAACTAGCTCAGGGGAAAATAGGTCATTTTCAAAACAACCCTTTGATTTGAACAAAATGATTGGTGCGCTTAATTTCTTCAAATGACAGAGGATCATAGAGCCAATTCCGAGATATATAGGTTTTTATACAAAAATTAAAATTGAGGGCCCTTTTTCTATCTACATCACACTTTTTTGACTTATATTATAATATATTTTAAAAATATTCAACCTTTTACATAAGTTTTATTTTTTTATTATAATTAATTAAACCATATATACCCTCAAAACTAGCTATGCAGAACCTTCACCCGAATTTAAAAATTTTAAGTTTGAATCACACTAGCCTATAAGTTAAAACGGGTCTTTATAGGAATAAGTTAAAAAAAAAAAACTCCAGTCGCTCCTATTGTCTCTACTTCTTTTCTTCTCCCATTCTCTTTCCATGGTAGTAGGAGGGGAGGAACTCATTTTTCTTTACCATTTTATATTATATATTATATATAATAATATTTCTAGATTTGAGTGTTATTGGACAATTTTTTAGATTTACGAGGTTTTCGTATCTCTTTTTGTGAGAGTTTTTGTCCTCCTTCCTATTGGATATGAACGTGTGTTTCGAGTAGCACAGATTAGAGTACAGATGGATAGATTTGCTCCCCTGGGTCGAGATCTGACTCAAAATTACGAAGAATTATTCTTGCTCGTTCGATGGCATTTCGGTGTGGATGAAAACTCTTTTTGAAAGGCTTCTTTTGGTCGTATTTTTCTATTTATGGGGTGTGCCTTATGGGTATTTTTCTTTTATGTCCCCCCAATTTTTCAAGATTTTTTTCTTGTATTGTAAGAGGTTTATGTTTTTACCACTTTTGTAAGCTTTTTGAAACACTTTTTTATTTTCATTGTAATGTTCGAATTCAATTATTAATGATATTATATTTTTATTAAAAAAACGAGTCTCCTTTTCTCTCTCTCCTTATTCCTTCTAACTCAAACTCTGGTTACCAGAATGATTTAAGCCAAGCTCCCTTTCTTGTCTTGCATGTCTTGGAAGAGTAATATCATGTATGAGGAGTAGTACTACAAAATTAATCTCAAACGCTCGGAGTTACGATTTGGTCTTTGGAGGTGAAAATATATGTAATTTGTAGAAATAATTTAAAAAACTGGTTTTTGTGACAGAACTATTCTATTTGGTGACGATTTTCTTTTTTCAATCCAACGTCACTATTAAAATCTTATTTTCCATAAATGATACTTTCATTTGCGTTAAATATTATTCGCTACTGTTGTAATGTAATTGCATCATTTTTAATAAAAAATATTTGGTACAATTATACCTTTTTTTAATTAAATTCTCAAAATATGTCCTAGTTTTTTTTTTTGTTTTTTTTTTTATAAAAAAATTCAAATAAATTTTGAGTGATCATTTAGATATGCTATTCGGTTGTCCTTATTTTGAATGACTATGTTGGCTACCCCACTACAATTCACCTTTGCAACTTAAAAAAAAAGCAGCAGCTAGCCACCACATCCACGGTTGCATGTATATATGGGCAGTAGTAGAGTTGTAATATAATTACACACTTGGACTTGAGACCGATCCGGAGTGGGCTCAGTTGGTAAACAACAGAGTGATTTTTAAAATTCAACATCTTTGTTTAACAATATTTCACTGAAAATGAGGTAAAAAATCTTACATGATAATAATTTTTGTAAAAAAATCAATGAATAATAATTTTTAGAAATAATGGCCTAAATATCATTATAATTCTGAAATAAGGTCTTGTTTATCCATTGTGTTTTAAAATAAGAGTTTTGACCGAGTGCAAACTTAACTTTGCAATTAAAAAAATTTAATGCAAATTTGTTTTACGTGATGTGTTTATATTTTTTAACAAGTATATTATCATGTTTCATTCATAAAACTTTAAAAAATGTCAAATAAACACAAATACATAGTAATATTTTAGAAAATAAAGAGTGCAAACTTAACTTTGCATAACCCCAAAAAAATTATTATGTGCATTTTATTAATAAATAGGTTTTGAATATGTAATTTGTAAAAATTGTTCTAAAGCACTGTTATTTAAACACTTATAATAATACACTAAAAAACATGTAGTGCAATATTAATTTTGCGTGATTTCATAAAAAAATACACTTTAAAAATCTACTGCAAAATTAACTTTGCACTCCTTTTAAAGTTTGGTCAAATATAAACCCTTAATTTACAAAAATATTATTCCCCAATTCTTTTGCAGAATTTTTTTTCAAACAAGCCATATTTTTCAATATCCCAGTATTTATCACGTGTTAGCACAATCAATTCTGATACGTTAATTAATCGTCTATTATGTCCAAGTTTATTTTACTCGAATAGTTGTGCTACTGTGAGCGGATGTGAGTTTTGCGAAGAATCTTACAAATTTTTATTTGTTGTACTAAAATCAAGAAGATATTAGCTAGAAAAATGAGAGTTTTTCTTATTTTTTTTATGACTATGATAGTTTTTCAACTTATTTAGGTAAATAGAGGAGTTTTGAATGTATTTGTAAAAATGAGGTGGATATAAAAATGCTAGAAGAGAGGGCGTTTTTAGCATTAAAAACGCGTCCTTTAATGGCAATTTTTAGTTGTTTAATTTATGTCCCATAGAAAAAACGCCATCATAGGTGGAGATTTAAAAAAAAAAAAAAAAACTCGATTTTTAAATTAAAAATTTGCCAAAAAGCCACCCCAAAAAACGCCACAACAAATGGTCTTTTTATTACAAAAAATATCAGTGTAAAATCGCCATTTAGGATGGTGTTTTTTACAACCACACTTTATGCCCTAATATTTCTTCTCCCTTGTCGCCTCTCTCATTTCAGTATTCTTGTAAAAGCTAATCTGAAGCGAAGGTTACTGAAGCTAGCTCTATTTCTCCATTTTTTTTCTTTTTTTCCATTACTCCTCTTAAAAAAAATTAATTTTCATTTAATCCTTTCAGTGATAACCATTTCTCTTCAGCTCAAAAAGAGAAGGTATGTAAGTTTAATATGCTATTTTAGTTATTAAATATTCTTATACTTCATATATTATGAACTTGTAATATAATTAAATTTTTTTTGATTGTTTGTAGTGTGAGATCAATGGTTACTTGTATATATATAATATTAGATCAGTAAAAGTTCACTTGTTTGTAGTTTTGTACATATATGTGATTTTATGATTTTGTAAAAGTTACTTGTATATATATATGTTTGATTTTATGATATAGATGTGTAGAATGTATGTATTTATGTTCATGTATTTATATTTGTTTATTAAGAAACTTTGTTATTATTTTTAAGAATTTGTTTCTTATCATAAAATTCTCGTAGGGCTTGATAATTAAATTTGTTTACTAAACAATGATTTCACTATTTTGAAAAAATTAAAGTATGTACACATTTGTCTATATTATAATTAAATTATATTTTTGACAAGGTATAGTAATTCTAATTGACAAGGTATGAGTTAAATTTTGAGTAGATTTGGTGTGAAGTTATAATTAAATTTTATGTGTATCCTAAATATTTTAATTTAAAAATTGATGGTATTCATAATTTAAGATGGAGATAATGATATTCAAACTCTTAATTGGTTTAATTACCATTCTTACAAACTAATGAGTAACAACAATATTTGACCCTCAATCATTGTTGTAATGTTTTTTCACCTAACAATTACAGATTCACAAACAGGGGCATACAAGAATAATTCACTGAACCATAATGTTTAATTACCACTCATGTAAGAATTTAACCATTGTCTCGAGTATGTTCAAATGGAAGTTGTTGAGTACTAAAAATCGAAGTTTGAAAACCACAAGTTACACAAAATCTACACACAAGTTAGAAGCAAAACCCCACAAACCCAACAAGCCCCACCGTGAAGCCCAAAAACCCGACAAGCCCCATTGTGAACCCCACAAACCCCACAACCGTGAACCCCACAAACCCCATAAACACTACAACCCCCATTCAAATCTTCCAAATCAATAATCCCACAAAATTCATGCAAATCGAAACATATATCATCACAACAACTTGCAAAAACATAATTTTGTGCTATACTGTGTACCTGGTTAAGTAGACGGAGGAGAAAAGGGTGGCAACGCCGACAATTGAGCTGTGCACTGTCGGACCTTTGATGCAGGAAACACCGGCGGCGAGAGGGAGGAAGAAGGAGAGAGATGCAGCTAGAGGGAAGAAGAAGGTGAGGTGCAGCAAGAGGGATAAAAATGTGAGAGGTGCAGCGAGAGGGACGAAGATGGAGCAGCATTGCGTTTTAAATTTTTTCCCTTTCAAGAATGAACTGAACTATGCGATTAGTGGGGATTTTTGAGAAGTTTAAAAACGCTAGAAATGATAGCGATTTTATTGTTAAAATCGCTACTAGGTAGCGTTTTTAACCATTAAATCGATACCCATCTCAGCTTTTTTAAGTTTAAGCAAAATACTATCTCCAAAAATCACTATCCAACCTGGCGTTTTTAAAGAAAAGAATGCCACTGCTCTTAGCGTTTTTTATTGCACCCCATTTCCACAAATAAGTTAGAAAGTGCCCTATTTTACTAAATAAGTTTTAAAAGCAGCACAGTTAGCAAAAAAACTCAAAAAAGGAAGAGAGTGATTTGTTGAAATAATTTTTTAGGGAAAAAAAATTCGTACAATAGAAAGTATTTGAACACCCCACTAAATAACTTATCTTATATTCCAACTTCCTATGTATATATATATTTTATAACAATCAATCACACCCTTAAATAATGTCCAAATTTAACTTTTTGGTTTTTTTTTTTTGAAAGATAGCTGAAGCAAATATCGATCATTGATTAGAAAATATTACATTGAAGATGAGATCCTCATTGATCCACGAAGGAAAGCATTACAAAAAAAGAAAGCATTGAAAGATTTACACTTTAGAACAAGTTAAGCCAAGACATCAATAATAACGACTCCTAGAACGAGACAAACACTGTTATCCTTGGTAAGGTTGGTTAAATTGATGGCTAGTTTCTTAACGAGACATATTTTACTACTACTTACGTCTAGTTTCTTAACTTCTCTTAATTAAGCTGCTCACTAATATCATTTGCAGAGAAATGAGACAAATTCTCCGAGTCAACTACCAGACGGCACATGATTTAATTAATTTAGTTAATTGGAAAGGGAGGGAGTGACTGATTGAAGAGGGAACGTAATGCATATGCAATGCTCTAAAGTAATAAAATACATTGAAAGGTAAGCATACCCAAAAAAAGAAAAAGAAAAATACATTGAAGATTAGCTCAGGAAATTAATTTATGTGCTTGCGACTTGGATCTTAATTAAATTGCCACGTGAATGATGACGTTACTGTCAAAACAATCTGATCTTATTTCTAGTTAAGTGTTCTCAAATACACTCACAAAATCAGTCTTCTTATCCTAGTGTGAGAATACTTTATTCTCACCCCGTCAAATTTTTAAAAAATTTTGCACTTCACTCCAATGGTGGGGTGAGTTTACTGAAACAATATAGGGACGATAAAATTTTGTCGCTAAAAGTAAAAACATTAAATAATATTAATTTTTTCATTAATATAAAACATAATAAATGAAATTTACATTGTTCTTAATAAATTTTATTAAAAAATTCATCTAAATAGTACCTCCAAGATACAAAATGTTAATTGTCATAAATACAGTTTTAGTAATTATATGATATTTTATATAATCTTTTATTGTTCATTACTCTTAAATGGTTATTATTCATATTTAAAATTTATTTACAAATTTTATTTTTATCTTTATCAAATAAGTAAATATAAGACTTAAATCGCTACACCAAAAATATTAAAACATCAATTTGTTCTATGTAAATATATTTTATCTTTTGTGAAATGGGGAAAATGAATTGAAAAAATAAAATACTTTTCATAATAATAAATTATTTATTAAAATATTTTGTTACTTTCGATTTCTATGATATTTAATTTTTTAGAGATTAAAAAAAACAATTTCCTTACAAAAGATTAACATGATAAAGATTTTCTAGCAAAACTATTTTCCTTTTCAATATTTTTTTACGAGTAATTTTAAGAAATTAAATATTGAAACAATAAAAGCACAACATACAATACATATTTTTTATATATATTTATGACATATTAAGCACATGTTAAAACTACATTTCTTTAACTTTGACATTAAATAACTTAACATGAGTTTTATTGAGAGAGGCATGCATGCACAAATAAAATGATTGAATAAATTAAGAAAAAACATCATTAAAAATGTTATCGTGCCGATGCAAGTGAAAATAAAAGTCTAGTACTCTATATAAAATTATGAGGATACTTATTATAAGCTTACATTTATGAAATGTATATAATTAAGTGAAAATAGTAGATGCTTATTTGTTGGAAAGAATGAAAATTTTTAATTTTTAAAAATTTAAGTGGGTGAAAAGATAAATTAGTTGCGATTTTCTCAAAGTACAGAAAGCGGGGTGAGAATAAAAGTTTTTACGCTATTTTTTAAGTAAAAATTAATGTAACTTTGACTTTTAATAAGATAAAAAAATAAATTATATGTGCGTGCATTTAAAAATATCCTCTCAAAACAATCTCTTATTCTCTTGTGTAGTGGTACTAAACAAAAAATGTAAAAATGATAATTCATTAAAATCATAGATTTTCTTGAGTCGGATGTTGGCTTGCCAGAAATTAATGGCTTTGGCCAACGTCCCATCATTTCATATCATATTATATATTAGGATAAGTGAAATAAATAAAATTTAATAATTAAATAAAAAAAGTAATGTATAACGAATCTAAATTGATAAATATCGATCAAATTATTTTTGAGCCTATTGTCTACCATAGTCAAACGTTTTGAGCAACCGAAACATATGTTCAATATATCTCCATGCTGAAAAAACTAAAAGTAGATCGGATTAGACTGACTTATTTTTTATTTTTTAAAGAATATTTTAATTATTTTTTTTGATCTTATTTTGATTTCGGCAAAATAATTTTTTTAACAAATTAAACTCAATGCCATATGTGAAAATAATCCACCACATATGTTAGTATGATTTGAAAATAGTCCAAAAATTGGACTGATTTACTGTGAACTCTCATAAAAATGATAGACAGAGATGACCAATAATATAAAAACAATCCTCAATAATTTTTCTTGAATTTTTTATTAAAATAATTCTATAGTCATGATAGATATTGCTTAATTGATCTTGATTAGTAGATTTTAAATATTAAAATTTTATTAAATTTTGATTTTTTTTTAAGTTATGGCATTTTTAATGTACACAAAAATTATTGATGTGAGAGTTAATTGTATGTATATTATTGGTGTGACTGTTTTAACTTTGATGTGACATCTTAATATGTGTATAAAATTTATTCACTGGTGTAATAATATATATATAATGAAATAAGTGGTTCATTTATTATTATTTTTTTCTTTATATGTTGCCATGTACCCCTTTATTTTTTTTGGTTTTCCAGGGTGTCCTTCGCTCGACAGCGGAGACTAATCCCTTCGCTGATTGTAGGCACCTCGAATGGTGGAACAGCTGGCCCGGAGATTTAAGGCTGCTCTATGCTCAAGGCGGGGATCGAACCCCCGACACTTGATTAAGGGAGAAGGAGCACTTATCGCTCCACCACACCCCCTGGGTTAACGTGCCCCTTTATTAATTACACTCCTTTTACTTATAACTAGAGTTTTTTTACCATTTTCTTCATTTTTTTAGAGGATCTCCCATAAAAAAATATACTAGATATTTCTTGATTGTTGATATATAAAAAAAATTGATATAAAAAAATATACTTGATCGTTTTTACCATTTTCTTCATTTAATATGTGATTTTTATTAATAAAAAAAATTCTAACATTAAAATTAAAATATTTGAAATCTTAGAAAAGAAAAGTATATAGAAAAAATTGATGATATGTAACATTTTTTTAATTCATTATCCATTAATCTTATGTACTACCTCTTTTTCACCCAGGTGAAAGTATTATTTGAAATTGTAATATCCTGTATTTTTTTATTAGTAAAAATTATATATATTTAATTTTATATATGCATGCACCTTTCCACGTAGAGGCGGAGGTGTTAGCTTTTGTTGTATATTAATTTTAAATGTGCACATGTGAAGGGGTTAATATAATGTACGGAGAAAGCTTACTCACTAAGTTAACTATTTTTTTTAATAGTTGGGGATGTGTGGTAGAATATAAGAAATACATGTGGCTTTTAATTTTGGTGAGTAGTCTTTATGAGTCCCACGTAGCATTGTTGTTTTCTTGGTTATTTAAAGAGCTTGTGGCATTTAAATGGCAAGATTTATATATATGGCAAAGTTACTTGTGAAGAGGACATGGAGATTTTAGTGAAAATATTTGGGGAAGGCAGTGGTTTGGTTGAATAATTATGGTAGTATTTATGCGGTATTATTTTGGTGCTATATTTGAGGTAAGGGGTTGTATTTAAACCGCATCTAAATCTTTAGAGTATTGTCCTGCACGTTTGTGTTCCTCTTGAATTCATTACGTTGATTAAATTCGGTGTATTTGTTTGGCCTCATTAATTGGTGTTATTTATTGATGTTGGCTAAATTACGGTGTAACCAATTGGTGCGTGGTTAAGTTTACTCGCCAACAGATCTAATAAGCCAGTCGTGTAAGGCTTAGAGAGAAGCTTCGATGTGGTGAGGTGGGTGATGCGGGTAATTTTTAACATGTTACCGAGAGGGACTCGTGTATGAGGCCGGTTGATAATTTGTTGAATTTTCGGTATTGTTGAATTACCGAGATTGTTGTTGTGAATATTTTATTATTAATAAAATATTCTGCTGAGATGTTTTCACTCCAATGTGTTATGTACTGCCCCCTTTCATTTTTATGTCACGGGTGTCTTGAGATAAAATTGGTTTTTGACTAACAAGTCGGGCGCGGTGTAGATTATTATTTTTGTATAGTGGAGAAATTGAAAAGATTGTATTTTTTTTACAAATTAGTTTAATTTATAAAATGGAGTTGAATTTTATTTATTTTTATCGTATTTTGGATCCAACCGGGTCGGGTCGCAATAGAAATGCTCATATATCACTTTCGATTAGTCTTTTCATTATCTTTTACTTGCATTGCTTTTAAACTCCTCTCCACTTGTTATCTCTTTATTAGGTATATATGTTACCCCATCAATTATCAATTTTTCCATGCGGCCGTTACTTAATACACAACCTCTTTACTACCACAAATGGTTCATATCTCTCTCTTATATATTCTTGTTCCAACTATTATTTCTCTTGAGCTTTATATGTTTAGTCTTCGTTTTCTTCAATTGTCTCATATATTATTTTACCCCATCAATTATCAATTTTTCCATGCGGCCGTTACTTAATACACAACCTCTTTACTACCACAAATGGTTCATATCTCTCTCTTATATATTCTTGTTCCAACTATTATTTCTCTTGAGCTTTATATGTTTAGTCTTCGTTTTCTTCAATTGTCTCATATATTATTTTTCACCTTTTTCTTCTCCCACTTTTTTTTCTTGCAAGATTAAAATGTCTATTATAATAGATCGTATTTGCAGATGAATTATATTGCTAGGGGAAAAGAGACTATGTGTATTCCATCTTCATGGGTTGATTGATGGGGCATCTTATTATATCTTCAATGAGTAGGATATTGAGAGTAGTCTACTCTCGAGGAAAATTAACATATTGACTTCTTTTTTTTCTGTCTACAACAAATTTTCACGTTCACGCGATATATATCCGTGCTACCAAATTTTCTTCCCATTGAGAGTAGACAATCAGCAAACCAATTGATATTTGTAAACTAGATTAAAAACAAAAAATAGACATTGAAAAAAAGTAACATGTTTTACAATGCCAAAAAATAGACATTGAAAAAAAATAATATGTTTTACAACGCCAGTGTATCGCAAAAGGTTAAAAACTAATTTATAATATCCATGATTTGGAATTGAAAAAGTTATCTGAATTTTGAGCCTATTAGTTCTTAAAATTATAACATTCTTTTTAATATAGTTGATGAAACTACCTTTATTTTTTCTTTTTTTTCAAAATACAAACCAATTGGGGGCATTATTAATAAACGATCGATAATTACATTTATGTGAATTAAATTTAAGACTTTTTTATTATAAAGACAAAAGAACCTTTTTGATTCTTTGAAGGAGAAAGCAATAATTTCTTGCCAAATATTATTGAGGACTCTTCCTTACTCGCATTGGTCTTTGTTAATTTTAAAATGAAATGAAATTGATCTGGATCAGATGAGTTTTGCGTACACTTAATTTTAAATATGGTAGTAGCTGCAGAGAGCCTTTAAAAGTGAAGGGTGCGAAGGATGAGGCCTCGGGGCTCTCTAAGAGGGAAAATGATTTCCTCAAGAAAACTAAAGGTTACTTATTTTATAAAAAATATTTTACCACTCTCAAATTATTTTTAATAAATATATATGTATAAAATGTGATAATTTTAAAATGTTAAAAGAGTATTTTGTGAATGCTACTCTTTTTCTAACACACACGTTGTTTTACTCGTTTTTAATTTACGCGGCTTGCACACGCCCTTTATATATGCACTACCGTCGTTTGCTCTCAATCTCTACCATCAAACATCGATTGAGTGCGTGCTTTCCACCGGCCGGTACAGTGCTAACTGTACTTCCTTACTCATCTGCACTCACTCAATCATTTCTCTCTCACTATATATACACACATACACATGGCTTCTACCACTCACATCGCCGTCACACGCCGACCAGCGCCGCCTCCCGGAAGGATCTGCTCAACCGCCGGCGCCGGCGCTGCCCCTCGCTTGATTCCGAAAAGGGGTCAGGTTCTGAGAAATGTAATTCGATTGGCTTTCTCCTGTCTCTGTTTTTCACGGCCCAAACGACGACGTTCGAATTCCACGGTGTCACCTTCCTCTTGAAAAGTCTAATTTAGGATCATGAAGCCACTGTTTTACGGGTCGGGTTGTTGTTGTGAATGGGTCCCTCTCCGGGATCCTCTTTTTTGGCTTTGTTCAGGCGAATAAACTTGTTCTCGTTAATTCTTTGGTATTTTTTTTTTGCGGTGGTGGTGGTGGTGGTGGTGGTGGTGGTGGTGTTTAGGGGTTGTAATAGTTTTTGTTGTACAATTTCCTCTTAGAATTTATTTATTTTTTCCCTTTATATATATATATATATAGTTTAGGAATGTCTATCTTTTTTACAAAAGAATTGATGTTTAGATATAATAGATAGAGAGTTACTACTGTTTTGTAGCTCAATTTGTTTGTAATATTATTTTAGCTTTCTTTGCAGTGCTTATTGTGTTATTATTACGATGGGACTTTCTTTGTTGACCGCTTATATGTTATTTTAACACTCTATCGCTACATAGCAATGTGTGTTCGCTGAAATAATTTGTTGAAAGTAGTAAGGTCTTGAGGGATTTGAAAGCAGGGGATTTTCTAATAAAGTTGAGTGAATGGATCTTCTTACTTTAATTGCAACCCAGTTAATCTTAGTATTCGAGTTTTGATTCCTCACTCGAATCTTAAAATATTATATACTAAATTCCCATTAAAATTTTTTTAGATTTGTTATTAACATGGTAAAATCATAAGTTAATAAAGTTTAAATTTTTTACTAATTAAAACTACCCTTTTAAGGAGCACTTTAAAGCATGTATGTGTAGGACCTCAAGTCAGTGTCTCTTGAAAGCCAGCTGACTGAAAATGGTGGTGTTGAATGTTGAATGTTGATGATGTGTAATCCCCTTTCATTGAATTGACTGACCAATTCTTAATAACGGAACTCGATCTATACTCATATTAAAAATACTGTTTTACAAATATGATATGATATTGTTAGTACATGCTATTATTCATTTGTTCCGCTATATTGATCGATGTCAAGTCATTTAAATTATGTTTTAATACTTTGATCTTGGATTTCTCGATTACTAATTGAACACTAGGAGAATTTGTGCAGTTTGTACATTAATGATATAGTAATTATATGTTGAGGCAAAGCAAATTGAATTTTAATAAATCGGGTAGTGAGATATATACACATTATACGAATATTTAATAACACTTTCACTTTTTATTCGGTCTAGTAAAATGTATTTTATTCAGTTCTTTAACATCGAGTATAAATTCGACAATACTTTATTTGGTTGTTAAGTACTAAGTATATAAGCTTATATTATTTGGTTGTTAAGGACTGGATATATAAGCTTATACTCAACTCTGATACACCTAATTTAATTATTCATGTTCATTTTCATTGGAATTTCATTTAGTCAAAAATGTCATTTTGGCTAGCTATATTAAGATCCGGGTTAATTTCGCGTTGTTTAAAACCTTAGATATGCCATAATTGTATAACTAATTTTGTATAAACAATCGTTTCATAATTCGGATGGTTCGAATTAAGGTCAAGGCAATAATCGCATGTTTTAATTTTACGCGATTTTTAAATTTTTTAGCCAACTTTGAAAGGTCATAACTTTTTCATCAATGTCCAAACGACTCCCTATTTGCTGCCAAAGCTTTATCTCATTGCCCTCTACAACGTTTGTGTTTAGCTCGGGACGAAATTCCAACATCTCGAGGCCCCGGGGACCTACGCAACATTTGGACTGGGTATTGCAGGCCTGGGATCGATCTTAGCTTTCCTTGAATCTATCCCAAAGCAAAAAAAAATTGGACATTGTATTTCTAGGATCAATCCCAGAACCCTGAAGGTCAACTTTGATGATAGTTGACCTGATTTTTCTAACCTTTAACACACCTTCACCTTCATTTCGAACCAAGAGTATTAAAGGGAGAGAGAGGGACCTGGAAGCATCCGATCTTTCAAATCAAGCTTCATTTCACCTTTAACACACCTTCACCTTCACCTTCATTCTAGAGCTTTTGAAGCATCCGATCTTTCAAATCAAGCTTTAATCCTAGGGTTTCCTTCTTTATCTTCATCTTTAATCTCCTACACATCCATTAAAGCTTGGTAGAGCTTAAAGGGTTTGATGTTCTTGAGGAGGAAGCATCATCAAGCTATTAATTTCATAATTGAAGCTCCTTAGAGGTGGGAATATAGTATTAAAACTTATTTTTTAATTTATTATTGTTAAATTTATGATCTTGTTTTGAGTTTACATACACCCTAGTTGTTCAAAAAGGGTTCCTGTGTATATATGTTAGAAGTTTGTTCTAATGTTGGATTTAATGATTCCAATAGCCTAAACATTGTTTAAATTACAACACTTAACTATAAATTCTTACTAATTGTTTGATCTTCACTAAAACCCACTTGGACCTTAATTTTATGAGATATAACATTTGATATGAAGCTAGTATTTCTTTTTGAGGTCCACGTGGTAAAAATTCTTCATAAAATACTTAATAGATGATTCATTGTGCATGTTAAGTTTATTTACACAAAGAATTCTCTTGTTGACTACCTTATTGATATTATGTGCAAATATGGGATACATACAATTGTGGTTCAATTGTTCTAATAAGACAACTGATTAAGATTACCATTAGCTTTAGTCCATGATTGGTCCCAGGTATGGTCTCCTTGAACGGGGTCGTAAGTTGAAACAGAGCGCTCTTAGGTGAAAGACCCGAAATCGTGCATAGAAACAAATAAGAGGCCTTATTGCCGCGTGAATGAAAGGCCACAAAATGCAAACCTGATGTACACTTAGATAGACTTGAGAATTATCGAGATTATGGCTCGATATCTACGAGATGGAGCGTGTACCAATTATTCCATAGGGTTTTGTTAATGAGAGCTACATATCTATACTTGTTACATTGGAAAAATTGTATTTTACATTTTACACTAATACTTCTTTCTCCCAATGACTTAATACATTTGAATTGCCTTATAACTTAAAAAAAATTGATCTTTAACTACTATTTTCACTTTAAATCTATTATATGATTTTCACTAAGTCTGTTTGACTAACTCTTACTATTTTTCTATATAGGTACATCTGCAGGTTCTTTAGAAAAGGGGAAAAATGAAGGACGCTACTATTTAGATTGCCTCTCTGCCTTAGCCGTTTCAAGGTCCTTCCCACGAAAGGACCATTGTTTTAGTATTTTAATTATTCAAAAGCTATGCCATGTATTATATTCTCCCCGGTATTTATGCGTATATTAAGTAAATTGTAGACTTGTATTTTGGAACCTTGTTGGAGGCTATTCGTGCCTACTTTGTATGAGACGAATGTAGTATTAATATTAATTTTGTTAATTAGATTTTGAATCCTTGTATAATTCTTAGGGAAAATTACATTGTCCATTCACCGTTAGCGTATAGCACCCGTGATTAACCAAGTCCCGAAAGATATATCATCTTGACGGGATTTGGGGACACAACTTTCAAAAATCGAGTAATTAAGACCTTAAGATTGAATGAAAATAAAAATATTACAAAATATTTTATGTGGTGCATATAGTCCTCAGCGATTCAAAGAGGAAATGAAAATGATGACTGACCATATAAGTTTTAAGAATCTAAAGTAGCAGCTTTGTGGATTACAGTGAGGATTTGGGTTGACCTAGTTGACCCAACATTTGCTTGAACAAATTTGCAACAAATTAATGGATTTACCGCGTTTTCTTCTTATGTTAAAATATAAACAAATTTAAATTCATTATGAGGGACATGCAATTATAAGGATGTTACGATTGAGTGCTCAGGAACTCCACTGTATATACATCCATTAAATATAAATATTAACTAATGTGTCCCTTTTCTATGCTTCAATTCAATATGTTTGATTTCCAAAGGTCCCTATAAAGCTCGTTTCAAGAAAAAAAGAAAAAGAAAAAGGTCCATATAAATTAAAGCTATTCAATTCCAACACGAAACAATAATCAACTATGTACTATAAATTTAAAATGTGGTATCATTTTCTGTTCCTTTATCATTATTTTGTTTTTGATATTTTTGGGGCATTCGTAAATTAAATCCTAAAGAATTGAGTCATTTAATCACCAAATTATATCAGCCACCGTTAATTTATTTTTTTAAACACAATGTTTAAATTAAAACACTTAAATCTAATTTGAGGTTGACATTAAAACTACCAGAACAACGGGAAAAAAATATTACAACTGGACACATACTTTAGGTTTTAATTTTTAATTCCCCAATGATTTTGCTAATTCATCAACTAATTTCTTACTTCACTCAAAAACAATATTTAAATCAAACTTATGAGACCAAGCACCACTTATAAACCAACTTCCTTTTTGGTTTTATGATTACAATAGTAATTGCCTAAGTACTACGAATCCTTTTCTCCTTTGCAAATTAGAATAATTTTTTCAAAAATCATTTATACCAATTTAATATATCTTAAACATTTGTGGTGTTAGCAAAAGTGAAAATAAAGGTGGATTTCTCACCTTCTGCTATAATTTGAATTATGGAAATCCTAATTTTCTTCCTCCCTAAATTGAACACTAAATATATTTAAATGATGTACGGTTGTAATTTGTATATATCTTAAATGAAGTTTTGATATTAATTAGAAAATGCTAAATAGTCTTAATGGGGCAAATTGACTTGTACCTTCCCGACGCGGAGAATCTTTGGAGAGGAGGTTCAGTCAGCTCAATCCTTGCCATCTAATCCATCCCAGTCTGAACATTAACTTGTCTTGCTATTTTCATAATGACCACTTGCATTCCATTTTTAACTATGAAAAAGGTAACAACAAATCCTAAAACAATTAATGAAAAATTCTAAAACCTTTTTGCCATATTTAATTTGCAAGCTTCAATCCAATATTCATGTACATTGAATTTAACATTTTGGGTACTCCCGGAGAATATTTGAAATTCAACTCAACTCAATTCAATTAATATCATAATAACTAGTTTCTTTGTCATTCTTATAATGTCTTGTTTATACATATTTCAATAATCATGAAAATTATAAATTACTCTTTTAAACTTATAACTTTAACATTGTATATATACCTATAAGAAAATAAAAATTAATTAAATTATACATTAATTTAAAAACTTAGTAGAATGATTACTTTTTAATTAAATTATACATTAATTTAAAAACTTAGTAGAATGATTATAACTTATTCTTGTATTACGAGTTCAAGTTAATCGGTTTTTCAATTTAAATATGCACAAGTATTAAACAAGTAAAAGTTTAAATTAATTAAATAGAAAACTAAAACTGTACTCGTAAAACATATAAAGTTAAAGTGAACCGCCGTACACAATCTCCATTATTAAGCTTATCTTTGATATCAATTCATGACCCCAAAATCTGTGGAAAAAAAAAAACAAGAGGAAAGGACAAAATAAAACTAAGCCGGGAGGAAAACCTTTGATGTCAGACTCAAGTGCTCCTTAATCAATCTCAACCGTAGGTTGCAGCACAGTACCTGAAAAGAAAAGTAGTACGTAGATGATGTTAATTGATTTGATTGATATAATTCTCCGGACTTCTAAGTTCTAATTAATTAAAGCGTGTTAACCAAATAAATAGAGTCGCGTCAAACTCTAGAGGTGGGTGCGACAGAAAAAAAAAAAAAAAAAAAAAAGAAATTAATATTAATATATACTAAAATATTTTCAAACATTTTATTTTTATTTATTAAGTTTCATAATACCAAATATGTGTAAATTTACACTATATTTAAAAGTCAAGTAAATGTGTGTATATATTCAATAATGTTAAAGTATTAAAAAAATATTTTAATAAACAGCAGCTCCCAAATAAATTAAAGCCAAAAGAAGAAAAAGAAATAGCTCGAATAGACTCCTTCAACAGAGAGAAAAAGAAGAAAATGCATGAATAAGGATAGAGCCCCTTTCATTGGAATTAAACTTTGTTATATATTATTACTATTAACAGACAACGCACTTTTTACTCGTTAACACGGACTCGACACTCTTTTATTTTGTATTTCGGCTTATCAACAAACTTAAACTAACTACCGGTACTTTTGCCGACAACCTGAGCCAAACATGTTGGTGCCGCCGCTGCCACCACTCCCTATTTTTGCAAGGTTCTTACGACACGGTGGCTACGCAGTAGGCACAGAAACTTGTCCGATTCCAAAACGTGGCAAAATTTTCATCAAAGTTCTTAAAACAATCTTCGACTAATTAATGTCGATCCACTGTTTCTCGAAATCATTTGTCAGATTAAAAAAGCTATTTAGGAATAAATGGTTTAGACTTTAGATATTGGGCTTGGAAATGAAGTTGATTAATATATAATTGTTTCTCGTTTGTACTTTTAGATTACGTACCTTTTGTATTCTTATTCTGCTATATATTACCTTTTGGTTGCTTTTTCTTTGGGTTTTATATTACTCGTTTGCACTTAATATGTTTTTCGTTGGATAAAAATGCTTGGTATTAAGTTCAGTGATTAATTTGCAGGGTGGAGGCAACCATTGAGCCACTAAATCTAAGAAAATTGATACAAAACTTACTATATAACCGATACCGATGGTGATACTACTATCATTGACCATATTTGTGAAAGGTGAAAGTGTCACATTATAGTAGAATAATAGTAGACATGTAAATTTAATGCATCTCAATCAATTACTGATTACTTTACTTCAGTGCAAATATGTAGTTCTAATTTTATTAGGACTACAACTTTTCACACTTTTAAACTACATAATATTTCTGAATATTTTGTTGGCCAAAATTGAAGTTTAACCATTTACAACTAAAACATTAATGCTTCTCTTTAAATGTAATATTGTATATTATATTCATTAAAAAGATTGTGTTGAATGTCATATTGATAGTTGATAAGGAACAGTTACATACATACTTATATATAGAATGCTAAATTAAAATAATCTGTTATGCTCGTAAAAACAAATAGAATTCGTTTTCTGATACAGAATGTTATTACTTGTTTTATGTTTTGCAAAATATTGCCTTTCGAGCTTGGTCACAACGAATTAAATATTAAACTAGTGCGATTTAGTTCGTTATTATACCTCAGCGTACGAAGTTAATTGACATACCCCCTTGTTAACTGGCCTCAGAATCTTTTAAGCCCACAATCCAGGCTGATGTAAATATCTAATTTGTACCCATTAAAATCAACAAGAGTGACAATAACCTTTTTACTTTTTTTGGCAAATTCCAAAAAAGAAAATAAATGTACAGATACAAGTAGGGGTGTTCAAAAACTGAACTGGACCGCCAAACCGAATAAACCGAACCGGAAAATGGACCTATTTGGACCGGACCATTTAAATTCGGTCCGGTCCGGTCCAAATTTTAAAGGACCAAAATGGTTCGGTCCGGTCTTCGGTCTTACATTTTAATACCCCGGTCGGACCGGACCGGACCGGACCGGAATCGTATTTTTATTAAGTATGGACTTTGCAGTAACTAGTAAGTATGGACTAGTCTAAGTTCTATTTGTATTTTTCAACTTTGTTCTTGTGGCCAAACTTAGTTTTTTATTACTGTAGTAATGCTGTTTTTTATTGTTGTAGTAATGCTGTTTTTTAGTAATGGATTTGTAGTAATGCTGTTTTTTATTGCTGCTGACTGCCGTGTTGCGTATTAGATGCTGTTTTTCATGCAGTTACTGCATATTAGTGCTGTTTTTCATGCAGTTGTTGTGTAGTAGTGCTGCGAAAAAATTCCATATAAATTTGTTTTTACCGCTGCAAAAAAAACAGTCTATATAAACTGTTTTTGTTGTTTTTTTTGAAGTTATCTTTGTGTAGAAAATTAAGTTTAAAATTCATATTATTGTTGCACAATTTTTTTTTTATCCTAATACAACTCTTGACCCAAAAAAAAAAGCCCAGACCGAATGGACCGACCGAACTGGTCCGGTCCGGTCTGGTCCGGTCTTAACAAGCATTTTGGTCCGGTCCGGTCTTTGAATTTTTAGGACCGAAATATCCGGTCCGGTCCTATGCCAATCGGTCCGGTAAACCGGACCGCACACACCCCTAGATACAAGTAGTTGATGCACACAAATGAATTTCTACCCTTGCGGTGTAATTAGAAATCTAGGAACGGTGGAAAACCACCTAAATGCAAAAGTTCATTAGAGGCATAAAATATGTGCAATCAAACACTAAAAATAGAAATAAATTACTATTGGGAACAAAAATTACATACCTTTCACCTGGTATCCAAATCGATGTTTGCTATCAAACATGTTGTTAAGGTTTATGATAATCTTTTATTTTTGTAAATACATTAAAACAACTATGCTTGCTTGACTAACTGCTCGTTCGGGGCACCTACTAAAATTTACGTTATGTCAATATATACTCCCTCCATCACAAACAGGCAAAATTTACACTGACTTTAGTATTTTTAGAAAAACACATCTTAGCATAATCAATGATGGTGAAGCAACAAAAGCTAAAAAAGTTCATTCTTAATAATACATACAGCCAAATTTTTCCAAGCTAGGCATTCAACCACCAATCTGCACTTTCCTAGCTAGCTGGGTACCACTACGCACTCCATAGATATTCCGTCCTAATTTGGAGTACGTTTTGTATTTGCCTTCACACCCATGGTACATATATGTTCTGAATGATGAGCTCACGTTACAATTAATACATCGTCACTATGATGTCTAATTAGTAAGTAGCCTACATTTATGTACGATTCATAAAAGCTAGAGCTCAGTATCGATCATTATAAATCAATTACCTTTAGTCCTAATAATTGTGATAGTGCCTCTACCTTGTGTTTGAATTGTGGTAAAAGCCACCACAGCCTTGCCTGAGAAGCCGATTCCACGGGAATGTACTACTTTGGGCCGACAAGCAAACTCCCCCACCGGGTGCTTTACTGGTCTAGTGGGAGGCCTTACAATTCTCTTGTTTATGTCTTCTAACGTTACTTCCCCTTCTATACCTCCTGGTTTCACCACTCCAAATGGGTACACTATCCCTCTTCTAGCAGCCCTCTTCTGAAGTCCACCTGTCACAGCCCTCATCAATTAGTAAGTTAGATTCAAGTACTGTGATAATTGTTCGCAACAACAAGGACTAGGACTGTAGCGAGTACTAAAAACAATTAGGACTAACAAGCTATTTCAAGTGAATGAAACTAGTATGGCTTATAATTTATATCCGACTTGTATGTCGAGCTCGTAGTCTGCAAATGGAGCCTTTGAAGAATGGATTTGTCCATTGGCAAGCTCCAGTTCCTGATTTGTGCTCTTCACTTAATGAATTGCTACAACTCAGTAGCCCCATGGCCTACTCAAATACAATCAATTTATCCATGTCCCCATTCCACAACACCGTAAGACAATACCCTACCGCTTTTCTAGTTTCCTTAACCATTAAGTAGGCCAAAACAAATGACTGCCAATCGTGAAAAAAATACGAAGAAGAGATAACTAAGACTACGTAAATGAACAATATAATTACCAAAATATCCACTTGCTGGGCAGTGGATTCTTTGTTGGACTTTCCATGGACTCTGATTCACCGTTGTAAAAAATTTTGTATAGTATAATTTGGCTCCGGGTTCGTTTGGTTTCAGTTTTAAAACATTCTTGAAATGTCAAATTCTGTTCCAGTAGGGTTCTAATGTTTAGTTCAGGTTTTCGGCTACAAATGTATCATTCCCATAAACAAATATTCCCTCACGACTCTTCTTTCTAAATTGACCGTGCTGGCAAAATTGAAAAAGTTAATAATCAGAAAAAAGACAATAACATAAAGTATTGCATATGAAGTTTGGTAGTGTGCTCAATCATAATGTCGTTAATTAAACAATTATACAACACATTGAGTTTTCCATTTTGTATACCATCAACGTATCATATATATTTTTTTACGTTCGCTCTACTAACTGTTTTTATTTTAGCATGTCATCTCAAATCTTGTCTTACTCTATTTTTCTTTTTCCTTTTTTTTAATGACAATATCATTTTTTTAAACATAATCAATACATTAAACAAAGTGTATAGAATAATATAAACAAATAGGATCCAATTCCTACATTCAAACAATTTTAGGGTACGGTCCAAACATTTTTTTTAAGGAATGTGATCCCGAGGTACATATACAAAATTAACAGTATCTATAAATACGAAGTCAAATACTGCGAGAAATATATTATGAACAATATTCTTTAAAATTTTAATTAATGATCGAATCTTAAAATCACCAGAAAAATTATAATTATAAATGTTTGAAGGTAGGATTTGGAAACAATTCACATTTATGTGAAAACAAATAAAGAAGAAATCAACTACATTTTTTTTTCTTTTCTTATACAAATGAATTGACATGTTCAAATTTTGAAATGTGTGGGTAGGTGTGAGAGTGCATGTGTGAGTGGAGAGCTGTTTTGAGAATATGATTGGTGTGAGTGGTTTATTAAGGGTACTGTTATTTATACCCCTCAAATGTGTCACAAACACCCTTTTCAGAATTTAACTAAATACACATTTTAACACCTCCTTATTTATCATAAACACCATCTTCTATTATTTGATATTAGGCGAATATTTAGAAACACACTCTCCTAATTTGAACTGAGTTTATGTGAGTGCACTTACATCTTATTAAGCGAATTTGAAAAACACTATAATACTCTATTACTTAATGTTAGTCAAATTCTTACCAACAAACTCTCCACATGTGAGCCAAATGTATGTAATTGCATGCATCTCTCATAAGGCGAGTTTTAGGGATTGTTAGTGATAATAAATTTAGGGTGAAACTATTTACAACCTCCATTTATCTCACTAACACTTTTCATTTAATTTTGAATAGATCTACTTTTAAACACTCCCCTTATATCTCACAAACACCCCCCTCAATTAACATATTTACTCTAAGGTAAAAAAATTAATCTATCAATTTATCTATGGGTAATAAATTAATCACATACTTTAAAACACCCCCCTTATATCTCACTATCTCTCCACTTTGGCCGAATTTATTCCATTTACTCTCCCCACATCAGGTGAGTAAATATCATATGTTCTCCCCACACAAAGAGAGTTTAACTTTAAAAAATTTCAGTGGGTTTAAAAGCCAGTCTCCCCACTTCAGCCGAATTTATTCCATTTACTCTCACCACATCAAAAGATTAAATATCATATGTTCTCCCCACATCAAGAGAGTTTAAGATTAATTTATTATCCATGGATAAATTGATAGATTAATTTTTTTAGTTAAGGTTAATTATATTTTTAAAGTGTGTGATTAATTTTAGTTAAGGTTAATTATATTTTTAATTACATACTTTATATAAATTACTTAAGGTAAATAGGAGAGGTAAATAGGAGGGTGTTAGTGATCAAAAAATTATATTTGAGGGGTGTTTGTGAGATGAGAGATGTTAGTGAGATAAATGGTGGTTGTAAATAGTCTCACCCTAAATTTACTATTGAAGGGTGTTTGTGAGAAGGGGATGTTTGTGACAAATATGGGGGGTGTAAATAACATCGCCCTTTATTAATGATTTGACATTTTTATGTGCTTATAAAACTCATTTAAGGGTCTAGAAATAACTCACACCATTACACATCTTTTTTAACGACAGGTTGAAGACTTTCAGAGAGGAAGTTAGGTCAAATATGATGTTTTATAACACAAACTAGAGTATACTCGTACAATCTGGCACGGTAAAATAAATAAGGTTTGATAAATAATATAAAAAGAGTAACGTATGACGAATCAAAATAAACAAACATCAATCGGTCAATTTTGAACCCATTGTCTAGTTTAATATTACATTTTGAACAACCAAAATTTAAGTTCAATATATCTTCATGCTAAAAAAAATTAAAAGTAGACAGGATTAAACCGACTTGTTTTTAATTTTTCAAAGAATCTTTTAATCATATTTTTTGATTTTATTTTGATCTCAACAAAATAATTTTTTAACAAATTAAACTCATGATTAGATGTGAAAATACGAAAATGAAGAAAAAAAATTATAGTTTACGTCATTACCTAAAAAGCTTAAACAATTTTTATTTTGTATTAATAAAATTGTTAATAACAAATAATTTAACAATATGAAAAATCAAAGATTTCAATTTGTATAATTGTTGGGCTTGTTTTCTAATTTTATAAAAGAAAGGCATTTTGGTAATTGGTACTTATTAAATTTCTAATCCTGTTTTCAAGACACATAGATAAGATAATTCAACCTAGCTTCCAGGAAAGGAGAATCAACGTTTGAACATAGAATTCCTTCTTTCTTGGAATCTTGAATGCCCATTGTTTTCCCAAAATTTGAATCAAAGGAGATCTTAAGCCGAACTGAGACTGGCAGATCAGGCTACGGTCCGGCCAAAACACTAAAATCTAACCTATTAGTTGAACGTTACTTAATAATAAAAATCAACATTTCCTAACCTACTTCAGCCCACCCCAGGATTAGCTCCTGTCCGCTCTAACCAAACAGTACACATATGTAGAGAAAGAGAGTACCGTAAGGAAATGTGGGATGTTGATTTTCTTTGTCAGATATGAACTGTGCGTTAACTGATGAGGAATCAATATCTTCAGAAGCTGGTGGTACTACTACTGCCTCTTCTAGCGGTGTTTGCATTTCTGTCAACATTGTCTCACTCTCAGTGACTCCACTGGCTGAATTATTCAGTGGTACACCTGCAGGTGGTGGAAATAAAACTCAACATGACATAATTAATAATCAACATAATTGCCATAACAATAACACTAATTATAATAATGGCAAAGAAGAAATTTAGTTCTAATCAAGCACCTGTAATGCTATTGATTCTGCAATTGATCTGGCTTAGATAACAAAAATTCTCGGTGCTACTTGAATTCCAGTAACTCTGGGTAAACATAGAATGAGATCAAACTGCGGTTAACAAGTAATTCGTGCAAGCTTAAGCGCTCATATTAGAGAGAATTATTTTGTGGTCAGTAAAATTCTCCATCAACTGAATTAAGTTGTAATGAAAAATAATTATGTAAATTGGACCTCAATTGGATAAGTTGATTCTGTTGTTTGATCATTAGAGTACAAAAGCAGCCGTCTTTGTTTAGAGCTAAATTCAAGCAGAGCATCTTGTAGATAGCCGGTGGATAGGTCAGAATCATGAGGCGAATGAAATGGCGGCGGAGCGCTATCCATAACTGCACATGACCAAAAAAATCTGCTTACAAATAATGAAACAAAAAATATATGTAGAGAGATGTTATAATGGGACATGTCAGTGTCGAAATGTGAAGTTGTGGAAGTGCCAACCTTGGGAAGAGCTGTATAGGCCACCACGGTAAGCAATGGAGTGAAGGTCACCCATTCTTCTATGTGCTCAAAGGAAAAATGGCTCTGTATATATGTAGGACTTTTAGGTACTTCTGGGAGTAGTGGTTAAAGAAAAAAGAACAAAAGTGAGAAGAAAATGGGTTGATTTTTAGAAGAAGATGTTGGACAGTCAACGGCAAGCAAGAAAGCCAAAGAAAGACAATAATGCTGATGATTTTCTTCAATTCGGATTCAGAAAATGGGTCACCTTTTGAATTTTTATAATGGGGTAGGTTATCATGGCATTGCACATAAAAGCAAATATAAGAAGATGAAAAGGAAAAAGTGGACATGCTAAAGACACACGAGGAGACAAAATTCAAATACACGTACCTTTTCCTTTTTCATTTTCACCAACTGTTTGCTCTCCTTTTCTGGATTGTGGGTCTTATACTTTTTCATTACAATCTTGCTACTAGCTAGTTATATATATCAAATCATCTGTCTTTAACATGTTTTGCGAATTTGGTATCAATTGTCATTTAGCTGCAGGTAGTAGGACCGCACAATATGGCATGCCGCATGGTACAAATGGATGTGCACGCCCTATACAAAGGATTAATGAGGAATGTGTATTAAAAAAGTAGAGATTCTGTGGAAGCCTTTCATGTATATATTGATCATTAGTACATGAATTTGCAAAATGGCTATTTTGATTAGACTGGGAGAATAGGTCCAGCACAAAAGCAAAATACGACGCTTTAATATCAGTGACACAAGTCCTAAAATGGATCTCCAGCAAATTGCTTTATTAATTATTTAATTCTCCGAATCGGGCAAAACAAGATTGTCCATGACGACAACATTAGTAGGTTAAACCAAAAATATATGGGGAAAAAAAAAAAAAACAAAGGAACCGGGCTAGAACTCCCGCTAGCGCTATCAAATGACAAAAAAATTTGAAAAAGTTAATAGCCAACAATATATGAATTCTCTTAACAAATTTTAGTTTTCCTAGCCTGGACAAATTTCTTCCAAACATCAGTAATTTCCCTCTGCGTCTCCATTGCTGTTTTCTTCCCATTTTTCGCATTCTTTTCACCATTACTAATAGCCATATTTGTGCTCACTTTTGCAGCCACTGCATCCAAATCATGGAGAACCTTGGTGATGTCGAGGACAAGACGTTCTGCAAGCGTACGAGAAAAATCTTCCCTAATCACAACACGTAGGACAGTCACGTGTTGTGCATCAGCGGGCATGGTGTAAGCTGGTACAATCCACCCAAACCTACGCAACATTTCTGAAACATCGAACTCGGTGTAACTGAGGTTGTCCTTGAGAGAGAAGGCCACTAAAGGGACACCCTTGTCCTTGGACACAATGTTGAATCGCCCAGTCTGCTCCAGCCCTTGTTTTAGCACTATTGCGTTTTCACGACAATTCTCCATCACATTTTGGTATCCCTAATAAAAACATGTCGTCATTGATTATTCAGTCCATGAGCTTGATCAAAATGTGTGGCCATATAATTGACAAATTAAGAAACTAATAGTTAAGGAAGATTGTGAATTCAGGATTGTGATATGAAACAGCTAAACCAATAAATTCATCACTTTGCAACAAAGCAATTCATTTTTGTATAAAACTCCTAAATTTCAACAGATAAGTTATCGAGTTATAGAAGACAAAATGAAGTGATCAAGTCCATTTTTAGGCTCTTTACCTCAAAACCCAAGCGGATAAGTTGATAATACTGAGCAATGACTTGACTTGAACCTACAAATTTTACAAAGATAAGAATTTAGGTAATGTCAAAGAGATGTCAAATACAGATGCCAAAAGCTTAGAAGAAGATATATGTATAGTAGTTATATTCGTTCACCTTTAGAGAAATTCAAGGTGAAGGTAGGTTGATCAGCACCAAGATAATTGATATGGAATATAAGTTCTTCAGGTAACTCCTCTTTGGTCCTCCAAATAACCCAACCAATTCCAGCATATACAAGTCCATATTTGTGCCCACTAACATTGATGCTCTTCACCAATGGAAGCCTAAAATCCCACTCAAGCTCCGGATATACGAATGGTGCTATGAACCCACCACTCGCCGCATCCACATGAATTGGTGTATCCCATCTGCCAAAATTCAACAAACAAAGACATTTTATTTCATTGAATAAACTGAAAAAGTTCTAAATTTGGACCCCAAGATTTGGCAACTCTTGTATGTACCCAGTTTGCTTGTTCTTTTCAAGGAGAAGATCGTTCAAGAGCTTGACGTCTTCAAACTCGCCATTTAGGGTTGAACCCAAAATTGCAGCGACACAAATGGTGTTTTCATCGACAAGTTCCACAGCTTTAACAGGGTCCATCACATAGTAACCTTCCCTAAGCTTAACTTCCTTTAGTTCCACCTCAAAGTAATTTGCAAACTTCTCCCAGCAAACCTGCACATAAATGGACCATATATTATGTCAAATTAGCGCACTAGAAATTGAAATATACATTATGTGAATTACGCATAGTAGGCCTAGTGTGAAGAGGATGTATATAGTGTGAAGAGGATGTATAGAGGTGAACCTGAACATTGGCTCCGGTGACTATGTTGGGCTTGTCACATGGTTTGCCCTCGGCTTTGCGCTTGTTTTGCCATTTTCTCTTGAAAGCAAGGCCAGCGAGCATTATGGCCTCGGATGAACCCACTGTTCCCACACCCACTGCAGTCTCTGAGTCTCCCAGTGGAGCATTGAACAAATGCGCTATCATGTTCACACATCGGTTCTGCACAAAATTGATACACCAGAAACTTCATGGTCAGCTCGTAATCCTAATATACATTTTGTGTTAGCCCAGATTCAATTCATTTGTTTTAATTTTTGTTTAAATTAAACAATTCCATAGCTTTTATCCTGACCCTAGCTGGCTTCTCAAAGATGGGAGTGCAACCCCCAAAACATTTGGGCCTTTTTTTAATAAGGAAAAGGGAGTTTTCACTCAAATTTTTCATCACATACGGACAAATTTTAGGTTTTATAATTTTAAAATAACACTGGAAGGACACCAGCAAAAATTTGCAAGTAACAAGGTGCGCTAAAAAATGTATTGAAAAAAGAAGAGCACATGGCAATCAAAAGGAAAGAAAATTTGCTAGAACAACGGCATATGAGTATGCACCATAGTCCATAGCCTATATATATATTTATATGTTCACAATGTCGATGTCTCAAGAATAATAAAAGATTGGAGAGAGAGAGGGGTGCCTGAAGCTCAGTAGTGACGGGGTATTCGTCCATGTCGACATAGTTCTTGTTAATGGCGGCCATCATAAGCTTATCGCACTCTGGCTCCATCCACGTGGTCACAAAAGAAGCCAAGTTCAACCTTGGGTTCCCATCAAGCATAAGCTCATCATTTATGATCTGGTACGCTGCTTCCTTTGGTATACAATTCTCTGGCATCTTGAACCTATATATACACATACATATATGAACAAATGTAAACCATATATGAATGTATGATGCGTTTGCAGAGTATCTTTGTTAATGTTTACCTAGGAAGTGAAGTTCGTACATAGCGAGAAGCAAAGGTGGAGTGAACAGATACATCTGACTCCGAGGCTGTTTTTGAGAGAACCATTTTTAATTAATGATAGATAGATATATATCTTGATAATCAGATACAAGAGAGAACTTTATATATAAGTGAAGAAGATGAAGAAGAATATTAATTATATGTTTAGTTGGGCCCGGGTTTGCTTGGAGAAGGAGAAACAACCTTATGCATGGTACGTATTTATAGCAATAATGCTGGTTTATACCTAACATGAAGCATTTCCTTGTGTGTTTTTTTCTTCCCTTAGAAGATTCAAAAGTAAGAAAATTCGACTTGACCGTATATAATTGACCACGTTATTTTAATTAACAGGAAAAAATCAATTGAGCGGAATGGAATTGAGTATGGGGTGACGTAACTTCAATTGAATGGAATGGAGTATATCAGGGTATTTTTCGTTTCCTACGTTATTAGACTAAATGCAAGGGTCAAGACAGAAGACCAAAGAGCCCAACACTAGCCGGCCAGGTCAATTAGCTATGCTCATCTTGCTATATTTTGGGGGTACTAGTTTAAAACCACCCCATTTTTTTAGCATATGGTATTTGAAAACTTTTTAATCTCATGAATTTTGCTAATTTAACCACCTAATTTACAGGGAGAAAAGAAGATTCACCGCCTGTTCCTTTTGCATAAAGAAAATTTATGAGGGATAAAGAAAATAAAAATTTAGTAATCATGAGGGTGTTTAGGTAAATATAATAGCATTGAAGGACGAATCAAGCGGAGTCCACAGTTTCTAAAGGAAGGAGAAAATGGGTTACCTTTCCAAAAGGCATTATTATATTATATAATAATAATAATAATAATTATATATAGGCAAGTAGGTAAAAACAATTGTGGTTTCGTCCTACTCCGCCTGTTTTCCATTTATCGCGAAAACTTTCCGCCGATTGCCAAGAAAATACTAACCATTGGCTAACTACTTGCGGGAAATAAGATATTTAGAAAATTTTCACATAATAATTTTCATTTTTTTTTATAATAATAATTGATCTAATGATAATCAGATGCAGACAGCCCTGCTATATAAACCACATAGGCACAAACTTAAGGCCCCACCAATCGTAGAGACCCCCCATTGCCACATCTACATGTATAACTGTAAGTTAATCTAGCTAGCTTAGGAGATAAATTGCGGGCATAAGTAATGCCTAAGCCAACAGCCATCTTCTTCTCTAAATCAATACATAAAATATAAATCGCATAATGTTAAATAAAATGGTGATTTTAAATACACTCACATATTTATTTAACTCATCCTACTAATTTTTAAATTTTTTATTTAAATCTCAAATATTTTTCAGTTAAACAGGCCTTACCTCTTTTATTCTCTCTCTCATTTATATCTCCGATCATTTTTTAACTAATACATCTTTTACTCATATTCTCTGATTCTCATCATTTATAATTTAGGTAGGCTGAATTTAGATTTTTTGTTAGTAGATTGATTTGAGATTCCCATAAAGATTAGATGAGATATGATTTTGAGCATAGGCGGAGCTATTAAAGGACAAGTGGGGCCACTTGGTTTAGAATTTTTTTAATTATATATAGGGTATTTTTTCAAAAAATTATGTAGGGACTTGTATGCAGAAACATATATTTGAGGATACCTAAGTGTAAAAAGATTAAAAACTTTCAATAAGCCAAACCCACAAAGCTCTTCTTTCTCACTTTAATTTCTTCTTCACTCACACTCTCAGGTTCTCTTTCCTCGCCATCTCTCATTCTTTTACTTCTCCGCTTCTCCACCTCCACTTTCCTGCATTTTATTTCTCCACCACAAGCTCACTTGCGTTTAGGTAATATTTTTAGATCTACTTTTCAAAATTAAGAATTATATTATTTCTTGATTAGTTGCATTAGATTAGTTGTATTTCTATATTAATTGCATAATACTAAGTGTATTTAATTTCTTGAACTATTGGCTATTTGATTAATTGTTGAATATTTTGTGATTTAGCTCCAAATCCCTAATTGTTAAATATTAGTTTTGTTGTAATTTAGGACTATTTTGTGATTTAGGAAGTAATGCAATACTTCCAAAATATGAAATATCGTATAATGTTATTGTAATTTCTCAAAATTGTTTGCATTTGCTATTTCATTTGTATGAACTATTCTTATTAATGCTATTAGCGTTAAAATTTTAAAACTAAATAGTATTTGATGTGCATTGAATTTCGCCTCCACTTGAACCAAATCCTAACTCCGCCACTGATTTTGAGCCTAGAATATCATGGAACCCATTAGCCTCCAGAGTACACAACATCACAGGCACATTTAGACTAATATTTTGGATAACCAAATTCACCGAAGCAAAATTATTGGGCTCCTTAAAGTCATGCTAAAGTTATACCAGGAGATCTAGTAATACGTTTAACCGGGAATAATAAACGAAAACAAGTGCTTAAATATATTACAATGTGATTCTTAATTTTGATTTATTACACAAGATCTTCATATGAATAATTGAATTTTAGGTTTAAAGTGTTCAAAAAAAAATTAAAAACTCATCAGCAAATTAATTGAATCAAACTTCAATAAACTTCAATGTGCCATGTCATATTGAAAATTTCTGTCACAATTTCTATATATAAAAATTCTTGTAAAAATTCCATATATGACTCACATTTTACCTCATATAAAAATAATTATAGAAATGACCATTGGAACACTTTTTTCCCTTTTCTCTTTTATAACATATAAATTTATTTAGATAGAAATGATAACTAATGTGAACCTTCAGTCATAAATAATGTTGTAATTGTTGTAACAGTTGTTTCTCCTCCCTAATCTACATTCCTGTAATTCTAGACAAACAAACTCGGTTAATAAATCATATTCTCATTTCTTGACTTACTGACAAAGAGGGTACCTTTTGAATCTAGCAACAACCCATTTTGGTAATGAGAATCTTCCAATTGAAAATAATGCCCGATAGAAAATTAATTTTCATTCTCAATCCCCCTGGAGGTTATCACGTGGGAGTGACATCTATAAGTGAAACGATTGCTCAAAGTTTATTTGAATTAAGACACAATCAATTCCTAACAAATAATTAAAATAAAACTACAACCTTATAAAAGCAAAGAGGATTAAACGTACTGGACATTAAAATTTAAAAGTGAACTGTTTGTTCCAAAAGCACTCCAAGTCCCGATTGGAAGTAGAAATGTAAACAAACGGCAAAAATTATTGAGAATTGTCCACATGGAAAATTGTATAACTTAATAAAGTAGGTAGTGTCACCCACACATAAATGATACATTTAACGATAAAACTGATACTTGTGGCTCAAAAATGATTTAAATTTGGAACAATATTATTATTAATTATGTGCGTGAATAAACAGGCCTGCCCATTCACCCCACACGGGGAGGGGCCCAACCCTATGGGTGGAGTAATTTGTGGGAAGAAATCATCATTATAAATGAGCTCCCTAAACTCCCACATATTTGAAATTTGCATGTCCAAAAAATTTTATTTTATTTGGTACGGTTACAATACAAGAATTTTGTATCGTGTAAAGTATATTGCACCAAAAATTCGGTATGCTAAAATTTATTATTATTATTATTATTATTATTATTATTATTATTATTATTATTATTATTATACCAAAAATTTAAGAATATCAAAATGCTTCCTGATTATTTTTTCTATTTTCAGGAGAAAGGAAACAAAAAAAAAGTAAAAAAGTCACATACCAGTATCAGTTTTCTCCGAATGTCATAATTACCATTTAGGGAAAAAAAGATGAAATTTTTTGAAATTTGTGTTCACTTGCAATGTTGTTCTTGATGTTCAAAAACTCGCAATTTTTCTCTTAAAGCTGCTATTCGATTACAATTCTACCACTCTAGCTAAGGACATTACGGAATGCTGAGTTGGAGGCTACTTCGCTCATGTAGCAGTTGACATGGTGCTATGTTAGTTTTCTCTCTATTCAACTTTTTTTTTAAATATAATAACTTTTAGTTCAAAATACATATTCAAATAAAAATTATATATTTGGATTCAAATAAAATTTATTCGTCTTGATGATTAGATTTCAAATATATAATTTTTTTTAAAATCCAAACTTTGTATTAAAATTTATTATATTTCAAAGTTTTTTTTTTTAGAAAAAAAAAGTTGAAGAGAGAGAAAGCTGACATAGTGCCATGTTAGCTGCCACATCAACCATGTAGCCTCCAACTTAGCATTCCGTAATGTCCTTTAGTTATTGGGATAGAATTGTAACCGAATAGCAATTTTAAGAGAAAAATTGCAAGGTTTTAAACACTACAGACAACATTGCAAGTGAATACAACTTTTAGGAATTTTCATTTTTTTTTCGGTCATTCACTGCACTTCCCGTAGGTCCACTTGAATTTTTTATTTTTAACCTTTTTTTCAAAAGTGGTGGCAAAATAAAACTAAACAAATTTTATTTTTATTTTATATTAATTTGATTTTTTCTTGACTTACATGGATCAATCGCTTAATAATGCATTCACACTCATTCACTCTTTACTTCCTCTATATCAGACCTAAAATTTTAAAAAATAAAATAAATATAAGTGTTTATGTGGATGTATTATTGAAGATTCCAAGTATTGTAATATATCAATTATGTTTTATATTTCTCCTACATTTTTTCTCTTTCTCTCTCTCAAGTGTTCAAACATAGTACAAAAATTATACACATACATTACCTTATTTTTATTTTGATGAATTGCAGTTTACTCACTCATTTAGAAAAAGGCAATGAAAGACAAGGTTGATGAGAAAAAGGAGAGAGGTGAGAGAGAAATGGGAAGAGAATAAAGATTTTGAGAGAGAAATAAGAGAAAAAGAGATAAATTAGAAGAAAAATATTTATTTATTACAAAAATGGTATTTTATGTATTTATTTTTTAGATAGATGGAGTGGAACACTTACTATAATTTATTCAGTTATTTAATGTCACATGGACTAGTTTGTTTGAAAATTTGACAATTTCTAACCGACCCGAGATAAAATGAAAGGTGAACATAATATAGGGGGTTGTGTTAAATAAAATAGTTTAGGGGGTGGTCCGTTAACTTAACAAACTATAGGGGATAATGAATTTTCCTTTTTTTTTATTTTAACCCAGTCCTTGTTTTCAATGTTGGTTAGCGGTGGCGGGGTTGCTCTTTGACTTATTTTATTTTATTTTACCCTCGCTCCTCTCGTTATTTTCAATGTTTTGTCAACTATATTTTATTTTTTTTGACCAAAGCCCGCCCATGGGTCTCGGTCCGTTTTTCATAATGATTACATTATTTATATTAAAATATAAGATATACGCTTCTTGTTTTAATTACAAATAACCTAAATTCTTTAAGAAAAATATGAGTGTTGGCCTTTTTCAACCGTAGATTTCTGTAGTTTTTTTTACATTACTCTTATTTATTTTCATTTTTCAATTTCTAGATTTGTATACAATTGCTACATTACTCTTCACTTATTTTCATTTTTCAATTTTTAGATTTATATACAATTGCTTCATAATAAATATAAAATGGTATGTGACTTAAGATTATTTTGGTAATTTTCTTGATTGGAGATTGTGGGTGGTAGAAATTTAACCAAGTTGAAATAAAGTTGAATCGGCCTAAATTGATAGAGTTGATAACTAAACTCAGTAAATGTGGCAATAATGAACAGTAAATTAACGGTGATAAGAGAAGGCGCGAAGGTGGCAATAATGAACAGTAAATTAATAGTGATAAGAGAAGGATTTTTGTTTGTGAGGTAAGTTACTCCGATGGCTATTATTTCCAATTTGGCAATATGTCCTTCCTGGCGTGTGTGCTTGTGTTCTTCACTAAGCTCTAATAGCTAATAATATACTGTTACAATGGAGGTAGTTAGGCTTTGGAGAAAGAATACAGAGATAGTGCTATATCGTACTAAATTGGCTCCTCCCTTGCTATGGGTTTATCTTGTCATATTTACACAATTTGAATAGAGTTTGGTGAGATGAAAAATTACTATACATGGTAAGCTTAATAAATACTACAAGATTACAGGTGTTCAAAACTCTGTTCACACTAACTGAAGTGGCTATCTCCCATTGTATATCTTTTAGCTCAGCTACCTCTTATCCACAACCTGGTAAATAGTGATTAGGCTGATTTCCTTTTATCCGATCAGTAAGAAATTCTCTATCTCGTTGGCAAGACGACAACACAGCCGATCAAGGGTTCTCATCCCAAGATAGGCCCACAGTTTACACATTGGGTTTGGGCTGAGGCCTATGTATAAAATTATCCTCCCATAGAGATTATTTCATAAATTTTATCTAGTTCGAATTGATTGCATAGTCAAAGAACGGGGCTTGCCCCAATCTTTACAAATCACTTCACTTAGATTAAAAAAATAAGGAAAGTTGGTATCTATCTTTAAATTTTTTTAGTTTGTGATTTATAACCTTTTTTTTTATTAACACTTGTGGTCTTTTTAGTTGGGAAACTGGAAAAAATAACAAGAATTACCGGTTACCATAACTGAATAATCGGAGAAATATCTTTTATTGTAGTTAGTTAACTGATTATTATGCTTAAGTAATTGGTTCCCATAATCACCCGGGATTACAAGCAACTAAAAAAAATTTGGGGACAACAAGTTAAAAAGTTCTAAAAAGATTGACTGAACTCTAATTTTTTTTCAAAAAAATTGATCGCATAATTAGGGATATTATAACAATTTGGATAATTTTTTTACAAGGATACATGTTTTAGCTGCCTTTTTTTTGACGAAAGAAAACTTGTTGAGTAAAACATGACAAATTTATTTTGAATAATAATAAAAAAAGTTACTATGAGTAATATATTACGGACATATCATAATAACATGTAATAAAATTACGGACAAAATTATTTATAAACTTTAATTTTTCAGCATTAGTTAAAATTATAATTTATTACTATTTATTACAATGTTTAATATAATAAAATATAAATTACTATGAGATTACTAATTTGAAATGAGTTCCAAAAAAACATATATCTAAAAAAAAAAAAAAAAATACCAGGCCACAATTTAGTCTTTCATTCTTTTGACAATTTTAAGAAATTTTTATTTCGACATTAATAATTGTAACGAACAGAGGAGACGAAACCAAACAAACCTTAAAAGTTACCCGAATCCAGCAGAATCGTAGAGTCGTGGTGAAGGAGTATCTCATCAACTCAACCTTGTTCTTTCTCTCTATATCCTCAGGATCATATATATATTCAGAGAGAGAGGGGATAATCTTATTAGTATTTTTCTTTTGAGAATTGGGGGTCTGATGGGGAGTCAAGAGGAGGAGAGATTACTACTGGAAGAAGGAAGAGTTCCGGAGGTTCGTACTTCACACCCCCTAGTCTTTTGCCTCATCTCTTTACATATGTATGCTTTGTGCTTCCAATAATCAAATCAAGCTATGAATTTATTATTTGTCAATTTTGACTTTCTAATAAAAGGAAGATCTGGGCTTTGGTTGATGTGGAACTCTCTCTCTCTCTCTCTCTCTCTATATATATATATATATATATTTAAGATTCTGACAATAAAATAGGATAATTTGGTGTTTTTGGGCCTCTGGGGTTTGTGACAGTGCTCAGTTTTGACTGCGGACCTTTGGTTGCTCTGCGAAATTTTATTCAAATATTGCCCTTCATCACTTATTTCCTTGTTTTTTACTATCTAATTTTATTTATAATAAGGGTATTCAGCATTGAAAGGAAAAAAAACAATATATAGATACTTGTTCATGGATCCTTCAGATGTTAAAAAAAAAACAAACCGGGGTGTTGGTATTTCAAATTTCGGCATAGTCAATCTTTGTGGTGAATGCGTTTCTGATGACTGCTCTGACATCGTCTTCATTATTGTGTTCTTGAACATTGCCCAATCGAATACATCCAATATGTTCATCATTGGGGTGGGATGTTGCCTTGGGCTTGATAGTTCGCGTGCATCTGTTTTCTATGGTTGTTAGAATGGCCTACTAAATAATTACACCCTCCGTCTAAAATTAAAAGCCCCAATTTGACTTCTCATTTTTTAAGAAAAACACTACCTTCAACACAATTAATGGTCAAAATTAAAACTTGTTAACTGTAGTGAGATTTGATACATTTATTATGTCCCCAAAAAGGGAACCGGGCTCTTAATTGAGATGAGGGAGTACATGGAATCTCTTCTACACTATCATGATATGCTTTCCATGACATTGTTTTCAGTAAGAAAATAAGTCAAATTTTACTCTTCTTTTTCTTTCCCAACGAGAATGTGTTTCTCTTCTTTCTCAGAGCATCTCCAATGGGGCTGTGTAAAATTATCATGTAAATCCTACATGATAAGCGAGTTTTACGCAAAAAAATTACACAGATATATTTACTCTCCAACTGCTAATATTAATACTCTTGTGTAAAAAGAAGTGGTCCAATAAAAAACGGCCACCTAAAGAACACAAAACTACACATTATGAGAGAGAATGAGTGGGTGGAGAGGGAATGCGAGTGGTGTGATTTGAGTTAATGAGGAGAGAGAATGAGTAGGTGGAGAGAAAATCCTACGTGGCTATGCAAATTGGATGTGCAAAATACACAGCCGTTATACGCAAGATCTTAGTTGGTATTGATTTTACACAACCATTGGAGCAACAAAAAATTTACACATTGTGTAAATTTTACACAATGCTGAGTTGGCTATTTTTACACAGCCCCATTGGAGATGCTCTCATGAATTATCTCTTCTGAAAGATTGAGTTTACAAAACAATTGGTTCTATAGTTGACCTTGTGTTTTGTGATGTCTAGAGTGAAAGCATTGAACTCTATACAGGAGATGGTTCGGTCGACATTAAGGGAAACCCTGTTTTGAAGAGCAACACAGGAAATTGGAGAGCATGCCCCTTCATTCTCGGTAATCTCTTGTTATTCTTGCATTTTTTTTCCCTACTTATCTATTAGTCATTTATTTTTCTTACATCTCTTAATCGACAAACAGGTACCGAATGTTGTGAACGTTTAGCCTACTATGGAATCGCTACTAATCTTGTTAGTTATCTCACCAAAAAATTACACGAGGGAAATGTTTCTGCTGCCAGAAATGTTACCACTTGGCAAGGCACTTGTTACCTAACCCCCCTGATTGGAGCTGTCTTGGCCGATGCGTATTGGGGAAGATATTGGACGATTGCTGTCTTCTCCACTATTTACTTCATTGTAAAATTTCTTTTAGAATTTATCATTCTTTATAGTAAGTTTGGCAAGAGCTGGATAATAATGCATTTCTAACCTCTCGTATACTACTATCCTTGCTGATTTTACGTATTGGATCTGCAGTATATCAGCTTGCTGCTTTTGTGCATTCCATCTCTCTTGTTTGATGATCTTTATTTTTGCAAATGAGAATAAAATGTAGTAAACCTATAGGTAAATGAAGCTAAAATAGTTGGGTTAGATCTTTACCTAGGCCTCTTAAAGAGAAAAGAAAATCAATCTTAGGGCCTTTTGAAACTTTCTGACCTGATTGTACATTGCACGATATATTATAGAGCGGAGTGACCTGGCAATTTCTGATAGACGCTTACTATTCTGTTTTCCCGAGCGAAAGTTTTTAGTTATCATTTCCTATAGAGTACTACTTGAGTTTAGTAAGCTTTTAAGGTGATTTTCTCTCAATATCTACTCAATTACGATGGTTTGGTAAACTTTGGAGTCACAAATTGTGGCCTTCTATACTTCAAAAGTGACTGGAACTTGGAAGTCTAGGGATATTGGCTATGAAATCAATGGGAGATAGTCTTTTTATATTTTGCGGACTATATATATATATATATGAACATGCTACTTTTATCCATGTGTTTCTTATATAATTTACCAAATAGTGCATGATTTTGTTACTTTTGTGTAGGGAATGTGCACATTGACTCTCTCGGCATCCATTCCTGCTTTTATACCTGCTGAATGTGTAGACGGTTTATGTCCTTCAGCTACCCCTGCTCAGTATGCAGTCTTCTTCTTGGGGCTATATCTGATTGCACTAGGAACTGGTGGGATTAAACCATGTGTTTCATCCTTCGGGGCAGATCAATTTGATGATACTGACACGAGAGAGTGTGTAAAGAAGGGATCCTTCTTCAATTGGTTTTATTTCTCTATCAATATTGGCGCTCTTGTATCAAGTAGTTTGATAGTATGGATTCAAGATAATGCGGGGTGGGGCCTAGGGTTTGGTATACCTGCATTGTTTATGGGCATTGCTATTGCAAGTTTCTTTTCAGGGACGCCTCTTTATAGGTTTCAGAAACCAGGGGGAAGCCCTATTACAAGAATGTGCCAGGTTTTGGTTGCATCATGCCGCAAGTGGAATTTGCCGCTCCCGAGAGATACTAGTCTCTTGTATGAAACACCTGACAAAGTCTCGGCAATTGAAGGAAGTCGAAAACTTGGGCACACTAATGAACTAAAGTAATTTTCTTAACTCCCAACTCTCTCCAAGTACTTGTCAATTTTGGAGAATTTATCTTCATATGATTGGCTTTTGCTGTTCTCGTTTCAGTACCCAGAAATGCCAAACAAACAAAACTCTCCACAAAAGTTGATCCACAAACGCACTTGGCACTAATGTGTTTATCTGAGCCCCACCACTAACTACATCACTTTAACCAAGACTGTGCCAATTGTGTTTGTGGACCAACTTTTTTTGGAATATTTTGTGTTTAGCATTTCTCTTCAGCACAGTGTGCTAATTTCTGCATTTTTTCAACTTCACTTGTATTTGGTGACAACTTAGGAGATTGGAATTTGCATTAGAACACATAACCTAAGTTTCATAACATGAAGGTGTGGAGAGTAATTGATCGATTAACTAATGTGATAATTTAATGGGCTCGTCTCAGTTGCCTATGAAAGAGCTATGGCGTGCTTAATTTCCTTGAGATATTCAAATCTTTGCCCTCCCAAAGCTTCCTATTCTCTTAAACATTGTAGTTTTTCCCCCAACCTCTTTCTTTCATATTACGGACTTCTATCATTTTTATGGAGGACTAAGTTCCTTGTAGATAACCATGAAGTGAAATACTTCGTAAATCTTCTGCACTTTTGGAGAGAAAATACGGGAGGATGTAGATCACTGTACTCCTGTATTTAATCTTGAATTTGCTTTTTTCTCTTGTATGAATTGCTTCATTAATAAGGTGACAAGGTGTCCCTTGCACACAATATTTACATAAGATTTGGAATATATATAACTTTTATGTGTATAGTTCAGAGGAACAATGGTACTTAACTTACCGTTTTATTGTACCATCTAACATGCACCATGACAATTAATAGATTCTTGCTAATTCAAGGCATATAGTTCAAACTTCAGAGCAACAATAATACTTTCCAGGAATGAACCAAAACTTGAACCAAACGAGTCCCCAAAGTTCAACTACTGTATATTCTTGACGATGACTCTCTCTCTGTTTCTCTCTCTCATACAGGTGCCTTGACAAAGCTTCTGTAGTCTCTGATGTTGAAAACAAAACCGGCAACTACTCCAACCCTTGGAGACTTTGCACCGTAACACAAGTGGAGGAACTAAAGATTTTGATCCGCATGTTCCCAATCTGGGCTACCGGAATCGTTTTTTCCGCCGTTTACGCCCAAATGTCAACAATGTTTGTTGAACAAGGGTTGATGATGGACACAAAAGTTGGTTCCTTCACCATCCCAGCTGCTTCCCTCTCCTCCTTTGACGTCATCAGCGTTATTTTCTGGGTCCCAGTCTACGATAGAATCCTCGTCCCAATTGCAAGAAAATTTACTGGAAAGGGCCGAGGGTTCTCAGAGCTACAACGAATGGGAATAGGCCTTTTCATTTCCGTCTTATGCATGTCCGCCGCTGCAATAGTGGAGATCAAAAGATTGCAACTCGCTAAAGACCTTGATTTAGTTGATGAAGCTGTTGCAGTCCCACTTAGTATATTTTGGCAAATACCACAATATTTCTTGTTAGGGGCAGCGGAGGTGTTTACATTTATTGGGCAGCTTGAGTTCTTTTACGACCAATCACCGGATGCTATGAGGAGCTTGTGCAGTGCTTTGTCGCTTCTGACAACTTCACTGGGGAATTATTTGAGCTCTTTTATTTTAACTGTGGTGACTTCTATAACAACCAAGGGGGGGAAGGCTGGCTGGATACCAGATAACCTGAACAAGGGTCATCTTGATTATTTCTTCTGGCTTTTGGCTGGTTTAAGTTTATTGAATATGGTGGTGTATGTATTCTGTGCTAAAATATACAAGTCAAAGACAGCCTCTTGAGGGTCTTTTTTGGAAGATGATGGTCCGGTACCACTGCTGTTGCTTTTAAAGGATTTTTATGACCAAACTTGATTCCAAGAAAAATGTTTGTATCATAAATGGCCAAAGAATGATTTGCCTTCAACTGCTATGCATATGCGCTTTGGATCAATACTAGTTGAGTTGCTTTCCTTTTGACTATAAATTGTATTTTGGGTACTAAGTATGTTCGTTTTCCTTGGGCGTGTTTGATTGGCCGGATTAAGAGAGAGGATAGGAATAAATAATCCTATCCTTTGTTTGGTATTTTACCGGAGGGGATATGTTAAGGGATTATTAATTTAGACTTGCTCCTTTATCCCACAAAGAACCGGATAATATGTGATTGTGTTATCCGGTTCTTTGGAGATTAAAGGATTAAGTTAAAAAAGACAATGTTATCCTAAAAAATAATAAAAACCCTACATTAATTTATTCTCTCAACAACTAAAAAGTTGCCGCATACGATTTTTGAAGCCTTATTTTCGTTGCTCCATTACTCCAAGGTTCCACTTAGCTTTGTTTCATTTATTAATATATAAGTGTGTCTGTTTGTGTTGATTATGTGTATCATCTTCTATTATTAATTAATTGATATATACATTGGTACAACTTATGGTTCCTATTCTTTTATTAATTAATAATTAATATATAGAATAATTACATCTAATAATTATAATATTTTTTTCTTGAATTTGGTGAAATTGTTATAATTTATTTTGTTAAATGCACAATAAGGGTATATTAGTAAAATTAATAGAACAATAATTCTATTAGGTACATTTCAAACACCGGATTGAATTATAATATCCTATCCGGTTATTTAATCTGGGACTATATCAAACGCAAGACTGGAATAATTGCTATATGACTGATCTCTATCTTATCTGACTCTTATTTTATCTAATCCGACCTTATCCGACGCATTAAACGTAGCCTAATTGTATAAATTTAAATTTATTATTTTTATAAACTTCATTTAGAGGTTACAGGCTCGCAATCACTGTGAAGTAGAGTTGGATTTTACTCTGAAGTAGAGTTGAAAAGAATCTGGATCATTTGTTTAAAAGTGGACAACTCAAATATCTACATCATTTTATGATTAAATTAGTTCTCCTCAAAGGCAAATTTCATTTGATAAATCTGTGTTTTCTATTTTTTAAATTAATGATCTGGATTATTAATCTACTGTAAAGTAATTTTAAGCCAAAAATACTCGAACTTAACAATTCGTTTATTTTGAATCAACTAGTTTATGTTTTGAGGCAAAAGGAGAAGTACAAATATTGTTTTGTTTAAATATTAAAATAATAATTTTACACTTGTTAAAAATATGTATATGTAGGGATAAAAACTGCCGTATGTTGAATTTATTAGAGAGGGGAGGGTTCATTGTTGTGTTTTTCAATTTTCGGGCAACCTGTTAACCCGTTAATTAATCATGATAGTTGATTGAATACGAGCAATTTCTTTAGGTAAATCTCTCCGTTACCATGTTCATTCACTTTTTATGCATAATTACGACTACACTGCTCCAATTTTTTTAATATGTACAAACTCTTGAGTTAATAATCTGTCAATTACATGCTCATACGCTTCTATGCAGAATGACGATTTGATCAATTAATTTCCAAGACAAATTACTCAATCTCTCTCTCATTATTTATGTTACTTTGATAAAATACAACGAAATTGAAAGAGTCGGAAAGATTAAATTGCTTTCACGAGAATAGTCCCCCGCTCTAAGGTTAAGTTAGTGTTTAATTTCCTGGAAATGCGTGAAACTCTTAATACGACTCTTATATTGAACGAACAGAGTATATTAGTGCGCAAATGGATGTTGAGTTGATGAACGTGTTTTGTTCATTTCTGAAAAATCTTAGCCACATTAGTATACAAATTGTTGTTGAGATGATCAATTACGTGTTCATACGCTTTTACAGTTTTACTCACAATCACAATCACGGTTAGATCAATAATATTCAAAGACAAGTTTCTCTTTCTCTCCCTCGCTCTCTCTCTCTCTCTCTCTCTCTCTCTCTCTCATTATTTGCGTTAGCTTGAGCCGATAGAAATACTCAAATATCTGTTCATTCAACGAAATGTAAAAGCGCGAGAGATTAAAATGCTTCATGAGATTACTTCCCTGCTATTAGCAAGGTTAAATTAGTGTTTTTTTTTTTTGAACAAAAGGTTAAATTAGTGTTTAATTTCCTGAAAATGCATAAAAGTCTAAATGTGACTCTTAAATGGATTGAACAGAGTATATCGCTTTCATTAGTAATTATTTAGTATACTAGATGTTGAGTTGACCAACGTGCCTTATCGATTTCTGAAAAATCTTAAATCATTTCTTGACTTGCTTTTATACTGCTGGAAAAATTTGAAACTCTCTTTCTTATGAATCAGCCATAGGTGAAGGAGTTTAGCATCAAATAGAAAATAAGGTATAAGATCTTTGTTCATGTTTATAGGAAAAAAAAAATTCTAATGCATTTGTTAATCATGATTGAGAGGTTATTAGTACGAAGCAATTGAAAAGGTGGGATCGGGAAGGTTTAGTAAAGTTCAAAAGGCTAGTGATCGTATGACTGGTGAAATCATAGCCGTGAAAGAAAGTTACCGGTGGAGTCCCTACTTCGATCATTAGAGAAGTCTCTCTTCTTAAGGAACTAGAGCATGAATGATGTAGAACGGGAGCGGACGGGAAGGAGGAAGAACACCGTCTTCAACCTTGGACTCTTGATTTCACAAGAATAAAACGAAAATTCATAGAATTTTCCGAGAACAAAGAGATTTCTCACATAATTTTTATTAATTCATAATTGGTTGGTTACAATGATATGAAATAAGCACTAATTTATAATTTAAAATCTTAAACATACCTTAAATAAAAAATCCTTCATATAAGAAAATTGAATTATTATAATCTAATAATCTAATTATATTTAAGACCTACCAAAACAAATATTCAAATTCAAATTCAAATTTTTAAAAAAGACTATAAATAAAGAAACTATTAACCCTAATTAATAAAATAAAAATAAAAAACAATAAAATAATAATATAGTCTTCGTTTCCATTGCATTATTCACCCATTCTTCAAAAAAACTCGTCCTCGATTTCAATGAAGAAAATTGTTGTCGTCCATACCAACCAAGTAAATACTTTGAACTTTTAACAGTTTTCGATTTCAAGTGAACTGGAATTTCCTTAAAATTCAGATCTCCAACTTTATATTTATCAATGAATTGACTTAATTGGAAACCAAAAATACGAGCAACTTTTTCGGTGCCAATAAAATCAATAAATTCTTTCCTTGTATCAATTTTATTTTTGACAAATGAAATTTCTTTTTCAAGACAACTTTCTTCTCCAAAATCAAATAACATCATAGCTCCCCCATTAACATGTATATTTTTAAGATTTTCAACAAGTTTGGGAAGCTCAGTTAAATTTACTTGTGGCACAATTACGTGCACAATTGCTGAAGTAGAATATTTAATGTTTTTGAAGAAATGAATTCTTTCTTTTTCCTTTGGCATATTCTCTACAAAACTTTCTTGATATTGGGTTTTGATTTCTTCAAAATCATCATAAACCCATTGAAAAAGTTTGTTCACAATAGATATAATTTCTTCAAAATCATTAGAATAATATTCTTCAATCAATAAGTATACCATTAATCCGCATGTGTTGATAGAGACCACCAAATGTATGCCGATCATATTGAAAATTGTTCCACCATTTTTGAACATTTCGTGAAAGTGCGCCATAAACATACTTAGCACCTTCGACTTTTGAGACCTTGAAATCATAGAAATACCTTTCAATTTCTAATAACCAATCTACAAACTCATGTTTGTTAAATTGGCCATTAAAAATATGCCATTAATTTTTTTGTAATGCGGGTGTTCGCTCACGTTGACCACACTCGTAAGAGTAACGGGATAATGCCTCACCTCGTGATCGGTGATGAACCCCTGAATGGCCCTTGCGATCAACGTCAACAAGAGGGTTGCTAGCCGCAACATAAGTTGACATAGCAATAGGGTGAATCTTGGATTCGGAACCTACCTCTGATACCAACTGATGTAGAACGGGAGCGGGCAGGAAGGAGGAAGAACACCGTCTTCAACTTTGGGCTCTTGATTTCATAAGAATAAAACGAAAATTCATAGAATTTTCCGAGAACAAAGAGATTTCTCACATAATTTTTATTAATTCATAATTGGTTGGTTACAATGATATGAAATAAGCACTAAATTATAATTTAAAATCTTAAACATACCTTAAATAAAAAATCCTTCATATAAGAAAATTGTATTATTATAATCTAATTATATTTAAGACCTACCAAAACAAATATTCAAATTCAAATTCAAATTTTTAAAAAAGACTATAAATAAAGAAACTATTAACCCTAATTAATAAAATAAAAATAAAAAACAATAAAATAATAATAT